>CM067521.1:6073987-6078987 GCA_034509495.1 Acestrorhynchus altus
GGCAGCATCAGGCTGTGGGGATGTTTCTCTGCAGAAGGAATTGGAAGACTAGATAGGGTCGAGAGATATCTAAAAATGGCTGAGCAATAATGCTCCCCATCCAATCTGGTGGAGCTTGCGAGGTTCTGTAAAGAAAAACAGGAGAAACTTCCCAAAAACAGGTGTGCCATTACTGGGTTGCTCATACTCATTTGATTTATATATACATATATAGTGTGTGTGTGTGTGTGTGTGTGTGTGTGTGTGTGTGTGTGTATGTGTATTGCAGTGGTTCAGGCACTGAAATAATTCTCAAATTAAGACAAAGTTTCCAGAACTATGATAAATATATCTGAAGTATGATGAAGGAACTACCATAATGGTAGTTATGGAAAATTTTCCTGAACTATAACTAAGGTTCTGAAACTACTGACATTTGAGCCTATATTCAACTCCATCATGGCACAAAGCCTGCTGGAGAGGGAGAGAGAGGGTGAGAGAGAGGGGGGGAGAGGGAGAGAGAGAGAGAGATCAAAGCTGACTGAAATCAGAACACTCATCTGAACAAAAAAAAAGAACCCACTCGGAGAACAGAGCAAGAGAGAAGGGAGAGAAATAAAGAATTTGAGGGGAATTTCTTTCCTGATTCAAGATTCAAATATTCAAATCACTTTTGCCCTCCTTCCCTCCCCACCACGGCCCCCAGGGCCCCTAGGCCACCAGCCCCATTAAAACATACTAGTTCACAGATCTGTGGGAGACGCAGATTCTGAGGGGCTTCATGCATAATATATGCACTTCAAAACGGCGGTTCCACTAGCAATAGGATTCCAGTTAACTGGAACAAAGAACACATCTACTGACAGATGAGTTCTACTGCTATAGCTCCAGAAGACCACATCTAGAACCCTCTGCACATTCCACAAACAGAATTCCATTTACAGATTATGTCACCAGTGAATATGATGCACATAAAGCACTAAAAATAGAGAAGTAAGAAAAGGATTCACGAAATCTTCTATACAAATGGTCAAAAATGACCATTTTCCAGAAGCTCAAAAAAGGTTCTAAAAAAGCTTCCTGAACAAATAGGGTTCCAATGGTCTAGAATTATGGCAAAGATTCTTGAACTTTAGAAAAGGTTCAGCATGGTGGCAGTTTTTGAAACATGATAAATATTCTAGAATAATGGTAAAACATTTCTGAACTATGGTAGAAGGTTCAAGAATTATTGTAACAGCTTCAGGAAATTTCTAGACTATCCAGAAATGGAGTACAGTTTCCAGAATGTAGTTTCTGAAATTGAGAGTAAAAGGCTCTCAAACACTTGTTGATACTAGAATGAAGCTAAACACATAATAAAATTCTAATATAATGGAAAAAGGTTCTGAAAGGGAATAGAAAACATCTAGTACATTGGAGAAGTTTTAGGACAATGGCAGAGAGCTTCTGAAACGTTCTAGAAAAGGATCTAGAATGATGGTAAGACCTCGATGAACTACAGAATGTTCTAGATTTAAACATTAGCTCTGGAGCACTGGTACACACTCCAACATGAAGGCATCTTCCAGAACTTAAGTGTGCAAATAAAATAAACACCTGAAATAAGTAGAGGTTATGAATGAATGACGATAAAATATTCCTGACCTATAGCAATGGCTCTTGAACTTGGCAAAGGGTTCTCAAACTACAATTCTTTTGGAATTGCTGCAAAAGATTCTCTCCATGGCTGATGGAGAACTGGTTACTGCAGTGAACCTGAACGAATAGGAGAGAATCACCGTAGGGCTCCTACAGTGGGATATGACTGCTTCCATCTGTAGCCATCCATAATTAATCACCTCCTCCATGAATTCCTCAGAGAGAAGATCTGCTCCCAGCGCTCGACTGCACACCCTCTGTGTTCTGACTTCAGTCTTACACTTCTGTTACCAATGATGTCAGTTTTAGAACTATTATAACTAAGCAAACATCTGCTGCTGGTTCTACTGCTGCAACAGTCCAACTAGAACAGACAGTGGTTATTTGAAGTTCTGAGTCTTTGTTTTTACCACTCTAACTGTGCTCTTGCATCCTATATAAGCACCATTAAAGGACATTATTCACTATAATATAAAAACTCACTATAATTCCCCATAATATCCGTGTAATGTCTGTATAATGTGTAGAAATCTTGTACAGTGGAACACAATACCTAAGTGCAGACGGGGTTGGACAATGAAACTGAAACACCTGGTTTTAGACCACAATAATTTATTAGTATGGTGTACTAGGGCCTCCTTTTGCAGCCAGTACAGCATCAATTCGTCTTGGGAATGAAATTTTTTGGATACAATCCGGGTTAACACCCGAACATCCCTTTCAGACAGTTTCCTCTTGCGTCCACAGTTAATCCTGTTGGATGTGGTTGATCCTTCTTGGTGGTGCTGACATTACCCAGGATACAGTGGCTCTTGATACATCACAAAGACTTGCTGTCTTGGTCACAGATGCGCCAGCAAGACGTACACCATTAATTTGTCCTCTTTTGAACTCTGGTATGTCCCCCATAATGTTGTGTTCATTGTAATATTTTGAGCAAAACTGTGCTCTTACCTGCTAATTGAACCTTCACACTCTGCTCTTACTGGTGCAACGTGCAATTAATGAAGATTGGCTACCAAGCTGGTCCAATTTAACCGTGAAACCTCTCACACTAAAATGACAGGTGTTTCTGTATCCAAATATCTGCATCCAATCATGTCTTTACTCAACATAGAAATGATGGCAAAAAAAAAACAATGAAAATGGAAGAGCTCTGTTTAACAGCTGGGAGAACACACTCTTTTCTTTGGTTGTAAATCAGCACTAATCAGCACTATCAGTGTATCAATACTCAGCATTACGCTACTCAGACTGAATCAGTATCAGATTAGATCAGCCAAAACTCAGCATTACAGTACTAAGAACAGATCAGTATTGGATTGGAACTTATTCAAACCCTATCAGACTGTATTGGCTGATACATTACACACTAAGGTACTTCAGTATTGTATTGGTTTTGGCTGAAACAGAGCATTAAGATACCCAGATTGAACTGGTATCAGACTGGATTTACCAAAACACAGCATTACAATACTCATATCAGATCATTATTGGAATGATCAGCCAATACTCAGCATTAACATCCTCAGACACAATTGTACTGTAAAGGATCCGTCCCAATATCCCCACTACTTGACACTACATTACACCCATAGGCTCCACACTCCCACCCCCTTGGCTCACCTGTGTAGTCATGGAGACACTCGCAGGTGAAGCCACCCTCGTGGCTGCGGCACACTCCGTGGGCTCCGCAGGGGTTTGAATAGCACAGATCGATTTCAGTCTCGCAGTAGTCTCCAGTGAAGCCAGTGGGGCAGCGGCAGCGCAGGCCGGCGATGGGGTGTATTGGGCGGAAGAGGATGGTGTCAGATGCCACGAAGGGTGCCAGGCTGTCAAACTTTAGCACTGACACACACTTCATGTAGTTCTCGCAGGGCTCGCGCAGGCAGATGTTGTCATCAAACGGGAGAACCTGCTGCGAAGAGATTCGTGCCAGGAGACTTCGGTTCAGGTATAGGCGCTCCTGCAGTTCCTCTGAGCCAAAGAACTCCACCCCTCCAGACCCCAACCGTGAAGACACTGCAGCCCAAGCACAAAAACACATAATATTGTTAAATGCATGCAAAATTTCAACACTAAACACACTGGTGAATGAGCTGCTGATGCTGCTGCATTGTTTTACATAGGTCTGCCGGGTAGCATGCGATTTGGGACACAGTCTTAGAGACTCCATTCACACTTAGAATAACAGAGACGTAGTACTGAATGAAATGATTAAATCTTATGATTAATTCAGAGAGACCTTTTCTAATGGCAGCACTTAAGGATCTAGGCAAGCTGTGTGTGCATTTGAACATCTGTATTAGCAAGCTGTGAGACTTGAAGAAGGTGAAGTCATTCTTTACAAGGCGTGTCCAAAAACATTTGGACATAGTGTATTTAGATGAGATCTAGGATGGTGTAACTCAATAAGAGGTCTCTGTTTGTAGTGTACTGACATTATAACTCTACACCACTAATAATTCAGTAAAGCAACATTTATTTGCTATTCAGCTGGATGGTCCGCAGCCCACTGTAGGTGCATAATCCATTATTAATGTGTACAAGTCAGACATCCCCTGAAGTAATGCCCTAAGTAAAGAGTGAGGGTGCCTCTAGTGTGTATTCTTACCCAGGTCACTTTTACCCCGTGTCCCCCCTGCGGGCAGCGCCACGCTCAGGCTGACATTCAGGATGCTGGCAGTGACATCCGTGTCATCCTGGATGTTGAAGACCACCACATCTTCTCGTGAAGCAGATAACACGCGGGCCACGCCCTCTAAGAACTGGGCCAATAGGACAGAGAGGAAGAGCTCCTGAGATGTGTTGGCCAGGCGGAGGGTGATGCTGTTGGACAGCATTTCATCTGTAATGATGGTGACCTGAAGCAGGCACTGCGCTGAGACGGAGTGAATGCCATCTATGAGAGAGAGACTCTATGTTAGAATATTCATTGTTGAAAATGCTCCACACTGTCAGGCCAATGACAGGTCAAAGTTGGTGGAGCTAAACTGCTGTAGGCAGAATGTGTGGAGTTAAATTGTGATGCACTGAATGGGTGGGGCTAAACTGCTGTAGGCTGAACTGGTCAGGCTTCGACACAGCAGCACAGCAGTAAAAACAAAGGATCAAGCTTAAATGTCCCTTTAAATACACATGGGAATACAAACGTCCCCAGATACACATGGGACATTCCAGACCAAAACCAAAGAGAGAAACAGAAAAACAAAAAAGCAGCAGACAAGGCAGTTCGTCAGAATAACAACCAGATGAAGGGAAGCGCAGTCTCCACAAACTCCTAACGAGATAAACTCTGTCATTAGCTACCCTCCTTACCCTACAATGGGAAAGCAGAGCAGCCTGGACAGGAATAAACGTCCTTAATCTGCTGTTGGGGT
>CM067521.1:6083987-6176487 GCA_034509495.1 Acestrorhynchus altus
GCTACTGGTGTGCGGGGGCACCAATCACTCACCTAAGCTGCATTCCATTCCACAGGGTACTTCAGCAGTACCCTTATATTCCCTACCCCATAATCATGTAATATTAGCTAAGGGAACTTAAGGTGGTTAAATCGTTTCATTCGGAACGCTACATCATCACAAACAGTGTTTGGGGTTCACCACAATTTTTGGCCTCTCATTTGCTTCTAAAGTAACTAGTAACCAAATGAACTGCAGTGTATCATCATACTCTGTATTTAATATAGGAAAAATGTATATTTATGCACATATAACAGGTCTGTATCATATTTAGACGTTGTGGTGGACTGCTCATGATGAGCGCCAGCAGCAGTGATTAAACTGTGTCTGGAATAGTGAGTGTCAATTTAAGTTCACTTCTAACTGAAGGTTTTCACTCCCTATGGTTCGGAACCGCAGTCAAAATGAGAGACATTCCTGTGTAGTCCACTTCACAGGGGAATACTGGGATAATTGGATTGCACCTCTAGGTGTGGTGCCGGGTTTAGTCAGGCACATCAACAATGCCACCATGTTAGAGAGGTCAACATCTCTGCCTGAATGCATTCAGTACCGTTACAGAGCAGCAGTTTCACAAAGTGCTGTCCAAAAGTACACTATTTCAGGAAAACCACTCTCGTAAAGTGGGTTAGGATTATATAACACAGAGAACGGTGATTAAATCCATGTTTGTGTGAAGATTCGAAGACGTGGTCAGTACAGAGAACTCATTAATACAAGTAATATAATAAACATGATATTAAGCTTATTTCATTTAAAAGCTGATATACAGGATCTTACATTGATGCAGTTAGTTATATTAAATTATTTACAATAAATTACAGCATTATGACAAACATGGCTTCAGTCCCTTCTCGTCACTGTTGTGTTTTGCTTTGATTCCCCACATGCATACCAGCACACGTTTCTGTTTTAGTCTTGTCTCCACCTTAGTTCTGCCCCATGTGTTTCATCTGTAGCCCTTCCCATTTGATAATCAGTCCCAGGTGTTTCTAGTCTTTTAAATGTGTGGAAATTTGGTCATCATTTGACCTACATTGAGAGATGGAGGTGATATAACACATAAAACGGGACAAATGAAATTTTCTTGTGAGGAAAAAGTTAGGACATCCTTACATTTATTACTACTTTAAAAGCCTAAAATTATAATTAGGTGCAGCACATCAGCTGCAAATGATTAGACCATTGTTAGAAAGGACTTCAGCCTTTCTTATTTAAACCTTAGACAATAGTTTGGTTTGCTCTTGATTGTTGAAGTGGGGGGGATCAAAAATGGTGAGATACAAAGAGTTCTCTGATGCCTCCGGAAACATGGTTGTAGAAAAAGTTTTAAAATCAGACGTTCCACTGTCTGGAAAATAATTTACAAGTGCAGAACAATTTAAACAACATGGTCAGGTCAGGGCGTCCTAGCAAGGTCAGCCCAAGAGCAGATCGCAAGAAGTGTGAAGAAGTCTCCAACAATCCTAAAATGGTACCATGGAGCCTAAATGTAGCTCTCGCCAGAGTTCATTTTTTGATTTTTACATTTTCGTCAGAAAGAGAAGGACAAGTTTGATTTTCATGGGAGGTGTGCAAGGAGGAAACCCTTACCGTCAAAACATCAGAGCAAAATTAAAGTTAGCCAGAGATCACCTAGACAAAGAGCAGAAATTCTGAAACATGTGAATCAATGAAAAAGTTCCAATTTCTGTTGCCAAGGTGCACACACATCTTTTGGTGACATTGTTTTGAAAGGGGTATAAGGGTATAAGGATGCAGAAGAAAGAGACAGAGAGAGAGAGAGAGAGAGAGAGAGAGAGAGAGAGAGAGAGAGAGAGAGACAGAGATTGATTTAAGGGCACTAGGGAATGAGTGAGCTGCAGGAGGCAGGACTCATTTCGAACACACACACACGTCCTTCAGTGTGACCCCCTGCAGGACCAGCAGTCATTCGTCTGTGTATGTGCGTGCGTCTGTGTGTGTGTGTGTGTGTGTGTGTGTGTGTGTGTGTGTGTGTGTGTGTGTGGTGTATTGTGGTGTGTAACACCACCACCCCCCCTGAGCTAGGCTCTCTACACTGACTCCTAACACTACACTCACCTACATGTGGAAGATGATTCACCTGATTCACCTGAATCACTGATTCAGAGCAATGTGTGAACGACTCACAGCCTAACTCTGGGTTTAAAAAGTGAAAGGGGCTACACACACACACACACACAGAAGTCAACAAAGTGCTGATTCCTCCTCTGACTGGCATTAAACACACACACACACACACACACACACACACAAAGACCATTGAATCCTGAGCTAACAGTGTCTATTTGAAGCGTGTGTGTGTGTGTGTGTGTGTGTGTGTGTGTGTGTGTGTGTGTGCACATTAAGCCCAGCCCAAGACGGTTGACTGATTATTATGGGATGCCCTGAGAGTGCTCAGGGACAATAGCATGACCCCCCATGGAGATAAGGGAGTGTCCCTGTGTGTGTGTATATGTGTGTGGGGGTGGGGGGTGGAGGGATGTATGTGTGTGTGTGTGTGGGGGGGGACTAATTAACATGATATGATGGTTAAGCATTGAGCAGTACTGAGTGACTAACTGGTGTGTGTGTGTGTGTGTGTGTGTGTGTGTGTGTGTGTGTGTGTGTGTGTGTGTGTGTGTGTTGGCAGAAAGGCTGCACTCCTACGCAGCAGACTCCTCCTGCTGTTGCCTTTCACACACTGAAATCTGTTAAAGGTAGAAAACCACTTTCAATTCTGCATCAAAGCTCACAGTCAATCTGAATCAGCCTGAAGGGGCTGATTCATCTGAATCAATCCGGATCAGCAGAATGGATCCTCACCACTACTGCCTCAGTAAACATAATCAGAACTGTGATTCATTCCTGTGTAAACAGCTGATCACTTATGGCACAGAATTCATTTCATACATAAAGATTCAAAATCAAATCACAAGAATCAGAATGATTCACTGAATCTTGATGTGATGCCACCTAAAGAATCAAAGTTGAACAGAATCATTAAACAGATTTATCTGTCTGTTACGTCACTCCCCTCTCCACCCTCTCGGTAGAGTGACATTGATCCTTCTTGGTATTTTCCTTAAGTGTATCTTTGCAATCTTCAAGGTATCTCTCTCTCCCTTACACCCCCCCCCCCCCCACACACACACACACACAGTATCACATTCTTCACATTTCTGCCTATTATAAGATGGTGGAGGGGGCAGCCAGGTTGACCAGGGTGTCTTTATGAATGGCCTCATTAGCATATTAAAGAACACACACACACACTATACTTGCAAAACTTCTTCAGCTGGCCCTCCAAGCCCCGCCCACTAGAGTGTTCTCCCATAGCTACTGTTGCTCAGTTGGAGAAAACCTAATAAAAATCTTCAGCTCTGCCTCAGTGTATACTACAAAACCAGCATTTAGAGAGAGATAGTGTGTGTGTGTGTGTGTGTGTGTGTGTGTGTGTGTGTGTGTGTGTGTGTGTGTGTGTGTCCCATTTGCTGACAGCAACAGTGTCAGGGAGGCACTGTGTCCACTACTGTCAGTCAAATAAAACATTGATGGAGGTGAGCATGCACACGCACACGCACACACACTTACACAGTCACACACACAAAATAACACAGACACACACATACTTGCACAGAGACATGCACACACACACACAAACACACAGCACTGCAGAAATACATCTGAACCCATGCCAACACATACCATCTGCCCAGTTAGCAACACCACTAATAAGATAATCCTCAGGCTCACAGATAGCTTCCTGCACATGCTCGGATAAAAGCTAGTACAGAAAGCTATCTGTCACCACAGAGCCGGAGATCAGGATCAAACTCATCTATCAAGTCTAATTCACTGATCTTTCACTGGGCCTCAAACTAGCTGATTATTTGCTCCATAATGCTCTATAAGGCTCACAGGATCCACACGCTCATTCTGACAGACTGTAATGCACTACAGGAAGCATAGGGGGCGCTCTGTAATGCTCATATGATCCACATGCTCATTCTGACAGACTGTAATGAACTACAGGAAGCATAGGGGGCACTCTGTAATGCTCATATGATCCACATGCTCATTCTGACAGACTGTAATGAACTACAGGAAGCATAGGGGGCGCTCTGTAATGCTCATATGATCCACATGCTCATTCTGACAGACTGTAATGCACTACAGGAGGTCTGTTTAGATTGGCCACCCTTTATTGTGCCTGTTCAAATACAACTCAGGCTGAAACTTCAGTGTGAGTGGGTGGGGCTAAACTAGTGTAGGTTGAATGGATGGATATGCAAAAGTGTTATTTGTGACAAAAGTATGGATGTAATGTTATTTTACACCTCACACACACAGCATGACCACCCAAATGTGTCAAGCAGCCTCAAATGTCCCACCAAACACCTCTAATCCCCCCCCCATGCATACTCTCCCCCAACCCACACACACACACACACACACACACACCCTTTCTCTCACACCACACACAGATGAGGTCATATCCTACCCATCCAGATCAACAGAGCAAAGACACTGCTATTGTGGGAAGAGCCAGCGGCAGGAAATCCAATAGTTCACACTCCACAATACACACACACACACACACATTCAAACCTCCTTACACATCAGAGTGTGATACACAAATATAGCACACAGGTGTCACACGGGACACACTCTTTACACAACAAAAGAAGTTTCCCGACAGTGTGTGATGGAGCTACGCAACAAGTCAACCTGTAGATCAGACATGCTTACAATTACCCAGCCTGACTGCCTTTAAAGCAATCATTCAGACAGAATTAAGCAGGTCTACACCTCTGATAACACATATACAACATCTATCTGTCAGCACATACACAGTTGGATGTTGAGTTGGATGTTAAGGCTGTGTTCAGATTGCTCACCAGATGGTAACTAAACAACTTCGGCCTGCTTGGTCCACAAACACTGAAATATTAAACTAATTAAAATTATAATTTAGAAATGTCTTTGAAAACATACAAGGTAAAAGGTCACAGTATACATCACATCGCAAAAACTCATGTATCATCTAGAATCCTGAGTTCCTTAAATATAAACACCACTTGACTGGCTGTTTGAAAGTACGCTGGAAGGGATACAAATGGCATTTCCACACACACACACACACACACACACACACACACACACACACACACACACACACACACACACACAGCATCGCATCATCTGACATTGTTATGCAGTAACTGTTATGCAGTTAGAACCATGCTATTTGGTGTACATAAGCTTACTTGTTAGTTACATTAGCTCCAGCATGAAAGGTGAAAACCTGTCCTAGCTTAACTAAATTTGGTTTTGGGTGGGGTGGCTGAACTATCGCTTTAAGCAAAGATGAACAGATATTCAAAAGGGTACAGACTACACTTTACAACACACACACACACACCCCACACACACACACACGTCCCTTCCCCCTACCCCCCTCCCATGTTCTTACACTGCACAAAAGGAACCCCCCCAACACACACCACAGTCCCCACCCATCAGCATTTCTCAAGCATCGCTGGGGTCACCATGACAACTCACTGCTTAACAAAGCATTTTGTGAGCTATTCTTTACTTCACAGTGAGAGAGAGAGGGCGAGAGAGAGAGGGAGATGGGGGCAGGGGATAGATTGGTGGGGGAGTGAGAAACTTTAAGAGAGAGAGAGGGCGAGAAAGGGCAAGAAGAGTGATGTCTGGATGAAATGACACTGGAGAGAAAAGAGAACGAAGAAAAAGAGAGAGAGTGAGAGAGAGAACATAGCAAGTGAACCTGAGGTGATGTTGGAGGGGGGAATGGGCGAACAAGGAAAGAAAAGAAAAAAGAAATCTGCGTTCTCACATTCCAACAGGGGCTTTGACTAATGACCCCAAGAGAATAAACGAGAGAGAGAGAGAGAGAGAGAGAGAGAGAGAGAGAGCTATAGCAATGCTCAGAATGCACACACTGACTCACACTGGCTCTGTATTCAAACCCAACTTTTATAAAGCCCACCTACAAGTTCAGCTACCCCTCTAACACCCTCTACTCTCATCTACAGCATGCTAACTACATTATATTGGCAAAAGTATTGGGACACCTGCTCATTCATTGTTTCTTCTGAAATCAAATGTATTAAAATGTGTTTATCCTGCTTTATTTTGGAGTAACAATCTCAAAAGTCAAGAGAAGGCTTTGGTTTGGTTGATTTGCAAGATTTGCTTGCATTGAGTTACAAGAGCCAGTGTTAGTGAGGTCAGGATGTAGGATGATCACCCCCCCAACCCCACCACATCCCCAACTCATCCCCAAAATGTACTGGATGGAGCACCATCATTCATCACAGTACCACTGCTCCACAGCTCAATGCTGGGGGGCTTTATACCCCTTCTAGCTTCATGTTTGTTTATCCAGAGAGTCCTAATCAATTGGCAGTACTTCTCTACAAGCACTTGACAACCTATGTGTGTGCATTTGCACATCTGTGTCCGCAATGTGTAAAACTTGAAAGTGCATAAATGTGTTCATTTAAAGAGTTGTCTAGTAGCACTGGGCAATACATTGTAAATATTGGCATCTCACTAGCTTAGCAACAATATATAAAAAAAGACCACCAGACAAAAAGACCATGAAGGAATCAACCAACAGGTAGGACTCTTGATGGGTAGATCTGGCATTATGAGACCTGCAAATGATTCAGATTTCACATTTGGCTGTTCGTGTGACAAAAGGACATGTATTAATGTACCTGATTTACTATATAAGGTTTCCATGCTGACTCCTGCTATTGTGTTGGGCGCATCCTTTGTGAGAAACGTATGCCTCAGCAAAGAGTTCAAAAGCAATTCCAGAAGGTGGAATCATTCAAGAGGAGGTACATCGAAAGGCTCCAGGGAGCAAGCTGGTCTTATCCATTGATATTGTGTGCCATTTCGATAGTGTGGATATTACCATAGCACTCTGGTGGCAGCAGTAGATACAAGAAGGCAAGCACCAGTGACTTGAAGGATTTGGGAGACCTACACAAACCACAGAGAGTGAGAACCAAGGGACTGTCTGACATACGCGGAATTCACCAAGAGATGCCCTCCAGTCCTCCTGTAAGTGCCAGCAACACTGGCAGATGGCTGCATGATGCAGGACTACATGCATGCAGACCGTTACTACAACTGCCCTTAACACTACAAAGTTAAAGTCGCCATAGACTACAATGGTGTTGTGCGAGATTGTCGTGGAATCACCCAGAATGGCAGCGGGTCATCTTCAGTGATGACTACCACTTTTGTCTTGGTGGAAATGACCAATGAATCCATGTGTGAGCTATTCCAACAGTCATATATATTATTATAACTAAACATAACTGATGCTCATAAAAGTTTAAATCCCTGAGTGTAAATTGACCCTCGATTCCCCGGAGCAAGCCAGAAGCCACACAGAGCCCTCACAGATAAGATTACAGCAGAAACACACAAGTCCCCCCCCCCTCTCTCTCTCTCTCTCTCGCTCTCTCTCTCGCTCTCTCTCTCGCTCGCTCTCTCGCTCGCTCTCTCGCTCGCTCTCTCTCTCGCTCTCTCTCTCGCTCTCTCTCTCGCTCTCTCTCTCGCTCTCTGTGTTAATCTCACTCCATCAGCAATTGTTTAAACAATACTTTAAGATACTGAACCATTAAAAAAAGCTCACTGCAATGATCAGCTTGCAGGACACATTCAGTTCCTTCAAAAGCTGCACTGTTAATAATTAATAACACAGGTGTGTGTGGGTCAGACACCAGAGCCACCAGCTTTACACACACCCCCTGTCCCCTCGTTATTCATGCTAATATAAACCGTTTTACATATTCATCATCTTTAAAGGACATTCTGAGTCAAATGCTCACCCCTGCTTTTACTGTGTCAGTGACAATTTGACAGCACAAGAGCAGGGGTGTATGGTATACAGGTATACACCATACGTCCACAAGGAAATGAATAGTTCTTACATTAAAGTGTTCAATAACATGACAGACTCATGTGTTTGGGTGCTGCTACCAGCTCTAAACCAGATGATGAAATAAACGTATTAACACTAGAAAAACCATTCCTGTGGTCTACTAAAGCAAGTGAATTAATTAAAGCCAGGACTGCTTTTACCTTACAATAACAGCTCTGCTGCTTCTTGGCTGGTCAGATAAAGGTTACCACCCCTGTAAGGACACTGATAATGTACACAATCCCAACATTTCCTGCTTCAGTAGCCTTGTACAGTGTAAGTACAATTGGCACTATAATCAATATAAAAGTGAAGATAGGGTTCAGAATGACTCTGGTCGAATGCACTAGAACTGTGATCAAAGGTATCCCATACAGTTGCTATGGTGTTACTAAGGTTTAGCTATGTTTCTTACTAATACTTTTATCCAAATATTGGGAGTCCAAAAACATGTGGATAAATGGTAGAATGCAAATATATGTTGCATTTCACAACACAATAACAATATGATCGGTATGGATGTACAATGATACTACACTCCTTCTAATGAATACATTTGGTTACTTAAAAGGTAAACTGATTGCTGATATAGATGTGCAAATGCATGCATAGTTTGTCTAGTCCCTGTAGAGAGATACTGCCAAAACTCTTTAATACCCTTGATTTCAGAAGAAACAGTGAATGAGCTGGTGTCCCAATACGTTGGTCCACATTGTGTAATTCTCTGTAATGTTGATAAAGATGGGTTTAGCCAAAGTTTCTACACATGTGCAGTGTTTATGTATCGCTGTTTCCAAATATGTATGTATAAGATGAAGTGTCAGCAATCTAAAAACAAAATTATTTGTAGGTTTATTTAAAATCTTAGCCTTGACTCTGCAAGTTAAGCTCACAGTTCTGAACACTATAGGAGACTTCAGATCATCCAAAAATGCTCACTGAGTGAATTCCAGACGTTTCCGTCTCCCTGCAGAACGTATTCGGGTGACAAACCCTTCCATTCACAAACATTCTGCCGTTCTAGTGTAGTATACAGCGTTACTATCGACTGACAGTGGGGGCCCTGCTCCCACTCCACACACACACACACCAGTCAGTCATGTGTGTACATGTCTGAATAGATACTGTTAGCGTGTGTGTGTGTGTTTGTTTGTGTGCATATGTGTGTGTGTGTGTGTGTGTGTGTGTGTGTGTGTGTGTGTGTGTGTGCGTGGAAACAGCCGCCAATTCCCAACAAAAACGGTTTGAATATTCAGGGCACACCGCTTCCATCCCGTGCGAGACTAACGCTAAGATAACGGCATGCATGAAAAAGATCGGCGCTTTCACACCCGCATGAAAGGCATGAATGCCTCGGAAATGTAAATGGCTGATTATGGAGATGGCATGCTGTGTCCAACAGCCAAGAAATCACTGATTAGATCCAAAAAAGGATTTATGTATAAAAACAAAACACAAAACAAAACAACATTAAAGCAGAGAGTGCTCTGTGGAACAAGGAACAATAATGGAGTCTGTTGCTAAGCTAGTGAAGGAGCAGGACAGGGGTCAGGGGTTAATAGTAATAACACACACACACACACACACACACACACACACACACACACACACACACACACACACACACACACCCTGAAACAGCACTAATCCAGTTCAGCAACATTGTGTGTAGTCTACAAAACTACATACACTACTCAGAAAAGGCTTTCAGATGAAATTTCAGGCCTAATTTCAACCATTATGGGTAAAATTAATGTGGCCTTCTCTAAATTTTAAATGCACATGTCCAACTGTTCAATGTTTCAGTATGTTTTGCACAGCTTGGTGTTCTCTTAGAAATAACTTAACGACAAAATTCACAACAGGTGCTAGATCAACCAATACATTCCCTGGTTCAATTAGAAATGCTAAAAACAGTCCTCCTCATCATGCTGTTCACATTTTTACATCATGAGACCAAGATGACCCCCTAACAATTGATCAACAGCACCTCGCCATTGCAAGGCTTCAAACAAGATGTTCTCAGATGGAAGAGGCCCCTGGGCGTAGTGTGTCACTGAGTGTCATCAGCATGTTGCAAGAGAGATTAAGAGAGACTGGAAGAGTCACAGAAAGGCATAGAAGTGGACATCCTTTGGCCACATCCCATAATGATGACCACTTCACTGTGAACACTGTACCCTTTGGGACCAGATGATGAATGCCACACAACTCCAGGCACATTTAAGGGTGGTGAAGGGCACCCAAGTGTCATGTCAGACCTTTTGAAACATTTTACATCAGCATGGTCTGTGAGGGTACCTGACCACACCACCAGGTGTCATCCAGGAAGCTTTTAGGCTGGATGAGGGAACAGTGGTCCTCAGTGCTGTTCAGTGATAGGAGTAAAAATTAGCCACCAACGATGTTGGAGACATCAAGTTGACGTCTATGCATCAGCCACTGTTGTCACCAGACAATCCTCTGGTGGTGGTGGTCTTACAGTGTGGGCAGGAGTGTCCAGTCAACACTTTGTGAATGGTACAGTGACAAGCCCAAACTACTTGAATAACATCACTGATGCAGTCATTGTACCTATGCATGAACAACACAGGCCTAATATCTTCTTCATGGACAACAATGCTCCAGCTCATTGAGGTTGCATGGTTATGGTACAGCTGCTGGAGACTGAGGTACCTCGCATGGTACCTCAGTCTCTGTATTCTGTATTCCAGTATCTAAATGACCTGAGATGTTGAGCAGGTGTCCCAATACTATTGCCCATATACTGTATTTTCAATGGCGTTTGAAAGGTTGTTCTATTTTTCTGCATTAACTTAAGCTAAAACCTCATCAGAAGTCCTAACAGTAGATAAGGACAACCCAAACAAATGAGGCACAAATTCCACTTGCTCATGTATTTATTGAGAAAAATGATCCAATATTACATATCTTTGCAGCAATAAATGAAAATAAACATTACCCTGCTGTTATTGTGTATTCTGCTGTAACTTGTGTTGGTGGGTTTACTCCCATGAACTGCTTCAGCTCCTTCCACAACATTTCTACTGGATTAAGGTTCAAGAACCTTCCATTACATTAACTCTATTCTTCTTTATCCATTCTGAGGTAAAACAACTTATGTACTCAAGGTCATTGTCTTGCTGCATGACCCACATTTTACTTAAGATTCAGCTCATGGGCCTTTAGAATTTCCTGGTATAATTCAGAATTCATTGTTCAATTAATGATGGCAAGCTGATCTGGCCCAGATGCAAAAAAACAGGCCCAAACCATGGGAATAAATACTAACACAAGATAAGATTTTTATGCTTGAATGCAGTTTTCCATTATCCAACCATAATGCTTCTTATTTAAGCCTAAAAGACCTATTCGGTTTCATTTGTCCATTGTTCCAATAGTTCATTTGATCTTTATCAATCTGCAGATGGCAAGAATGTTCTTTTTGGAGAATAGCGACTTTCTCCTTGCAAGCCTGCCATGCAGACTATTGGTGTTCATTGTTCTCCTGATGGTGGATGCATGAACATTGACATTAACCAATGTGAGAAAGGTTTTTACTTGCTTAGACATTAGCTTGTGTTCCTTTGTGAGCTTGTGGACTATTACACGCCTTGCTCTTACCATGATCTGGTGAATAATAGTTTTCAGTTTCCTCCATTTTTAAACAATCAGTCATGTGGACCACCTTCAAATGATCTACTAATCCTAAAGTTTCACATGGTTTTGCCATCACAGATATGTAATGATCATTTTGCTCAATACATAAATGAGCAAGTGTAAATTTTTTGTCTCATTTGTTTGATTTGGTTCTCCTTTTGCACATTTAGGAGTTCTGATTTTTTTAGATGTTTTCTCACATTTATGTAGAAAAAATAGGAAATTCTAAATGATTCGCAAAAATTCACGCACCACTGTACTACTGTAATTGCTATACTACTATAATGTAACCTACTATAGTTCCCCCCTTATACTAAATATACCCACATCAGCCAAGACATGTTTAGTGTTTAAAGGTTGCTTCATTAGTTTTACCACTGGAGCTTCTGGAGGCTAATAAATCTAACAAACCTTATAACCCACCAATTAACATGTCAACCTCAGCACACACTAACTGTATGGAATCTCAGCCACAGCCATATCCACAATGACGTGTGATACATGATACATTATACATTACCCTGAGGCTCCGAAACAGCTATACCATCTACACTTTACCCTGTTATTATGTCATTACTATGAGATGTGCAGATGTCCTACAGAGGGAAACAACACTAAACTGTACCACATACAATGTGCTGTCAGACCTTAATTACTCCAACTGTCTTGTTGCTGCTCCTAATGATATTTACTGATACTGTACACAACAATAATATATAATAGTATCATGTAAATGACAGTACTGTATAATCCTTTAAAGGACAAATTTGTTTAATACTACTGAAGACAGTGCTCTATAGTAATATTAAGTAGGATACAGTGTAGTACCACCAAGGACATTATTGTTTAATACTACTAAAGACCCTGCAGTACAGTACCACTAATGACAATACTCTATAATATTACTGATTACAGTACTGTATAATACTATAAAGGACAATGATTTATAACATTATTTTTGAGTCACATTACTTTCTTGTTGAACCTTTGATTCTAACACACACGCACACACACCTAATCCCATTCCCCAGAGTCATTAGTAAGTAAGTAATTAGAACAAAGCCTATTATTCCGACATGTTTTTTCATAATCCCATTTCTAAATCCCAGTATGAGTGTGCTATACTGCACAAGAGCAGACTCTTATAATCCATATTAATCTATAAATCACTGCAGTAATCTGGGCTAAATAAAAGATCAGACACAACACCGGACTGGTGAATGTAAAAAAACAGAGAAAACAAATCTTTATTATGATTGTTAAACACAAACACATTGCTTCTGTAATTCTGTAAAGCCAGTCTGCTCTCACTGAGAGCGAGGTCCAGACAGAGTATTAACTTCATGATCTGTGCTTTCTCTCTCTCCCTCCCTCCCTCTCTCCATCTCTGTCCTTCGTATAACTGTGCAGAGTGGATTAATTCATTAGCAGCTCTGTTAGCAGGGCTCAATAGATAATAATGAGAACCAGAACGTTATTAATAACCCAGCAGAACAGCACCTGTAAAGCGCACAATTAACTCCAATCACAACACACTCATCCAATCAATCACCCAGAAAATTAGACAGCAAGAGATAGTATAGAATAAGTTTGGACACAGCTACACTCTGCAACTCTAAAAGAAAACAAATTAATGCTCAGGTCCAGTTCTGTATAAACAAATCAAGATATTTAGCACATTTACATACAGAATCACATGACTGACTGGAGGTGGTATTACAAATAAAAGGATTTTAGTTCATATAATATATTGAACAGTGTTGGGTATATATATATATATATATATATATATATATATATATATATATATATATATATATATGAGTGGATATATATATATATATATATGAGCAGGTGAAACAATGAGCAGGTGTTCCCAATACTTTACTTTTTTAACACTATACTATTACAATTTAAAATAATTATCCAATAATTAAAGTTAATCAAAATGTAGAATCATCTTATCATGTCAATTCAGTCATGTTTGTCTAAACTTGATGTTTGAATGTATGTAGGAATAGCAGATCATTTCAAGGTGAGAGATATTTTCAATCAATGGGAGATCCAGGATCTTGTTTTATTTAAAGAACAGGGACAAGGGGACAAAGAACAAGTCTGATCTTCAAAACACTTGTTTGTGGAAGTGTATTATGGCATGACCACATGAAATTTCTGAGGTGCACAGAAGATGAATTGTTGATGCTGGGAAAGTTTACAAAACCATCTCTAATCCACAGTCAGACAGACTGTATACAAATAATTATTTGTAGACCATTATTACCCCCCCCCCCCCCGGAGTGCTCCACCAACAAAGATCAAACCAAGAGCAAGGTGTGTAATAGTCCACAAGCTCACAAAGGAACTAAGTGAACTTCTACACAACTAAAAGCCTCTCACATTACCTAAAGCTAATGTTAATGAGTCCACCATCAACTCTGAACAACAATGGTGTGCATGGCTGCATTGCAAGGAATATGCTCTCCCATTTGCAATTTGAAAAAGATCACACAGACAAGCCAGAAGGGCTACTGGAACAATGCTTTGTGAACAGATTTAAAGGAGAAGAATTATGTTTGGATAAAGGAAAACACTGCATTTAAGCATAAAACCTGATCCCATCTGTGAGACATGGTGGTGGTAGTATCATACTTTGGGATCTTTTGCTGCATGTGAGCCTGTGCAGCTTGCTATTGTTGATGGAACAATGAATTCTGAATTATATCAGCAAATTCTAAAGGAAAATGTCAGGTCGTCTGTTTGTGAGCTGAATCTCAACAGAATATGGGTCATGCAACAAGACAACAACCCTAAGCATATATCATTCCAGAGTGTTTAAAGAAGAGAAAAGTTAATGTTTTGGAACATCCCATTCAAATCCTGACCTTAATCCAGTGGAAATGTTGTTGAATGACCTGAAGCAAGCAGTTCATGGGAGAAAACCCACCAACTAGAGATGGGAATTTAGTCAAAAATGAACCGAAACTGACTCTCAGAACCTATAACTGACATAGTCTTGCCCATTTCGGTTATTTTGGCATTTAAATGTTATTGGCCAGCCATGATTAGTGCAGGACTGATCAACAGTTACCGCAGTTATTGCAGTACAAGGGGGTCAGGCTAGATAATGAAGGCAAAGATTCACATACTTTTGATATTCACAGATACTTTTTTTGTTCAGATTATCTCTATCATGCTCTCCCTCTCTTTCTCTGTATGAAATGAGAAAGAACTGTAATACTCAATAGTTACAATTTTGGCTACTGTCATGCTTCTCTTTCTCTCTCCTTTTTTCCCTTTATCTCTCTTGCTAGATCCACCCACCTCTTTATTGGCAGGATTATATTGGAACACTGTCAGAGCTTTGGCAAACTGACACTTAATAAAGCAATTACGACTTTGCTATCTCACACTCTCTCTCCTGCTCACTCTCCCTCTTGTTCTCTCTCATCTCTCTCACTCCTTGCTTTAGTGCCAAACTGTCTCCGAATCAATCAAAGAAATTGTCTAATCTCTCTCTCTCTCTCTCTCTCTCTCTCTCTCTCTCTCTCTCTCTCTCTTTATTGGCTGAATTGTGTTTCGGCAGAGCCAAATCACCATCAAACTGATATTAACTGAAGAAATTAGGCCACTCTCTTTCTTTCTTTGTCTCGTTTTACCCCCACTCCTCTCTCCCCACCCCCAAACACCCCCACAATGACACACATCCCCCAGCAGGTGTGAGACGGGTATTGTTTCCTACTTTCTGATTGGTCGGTACCGGAGGCCCAGCTGTTGCCCCTAACAGCGTCTATACCCAGATCCCAGCTTCTCAATCGACCCGCATTCATTGCCCTCTCTCTTTATCTCTCTCCCTCTCCCTCTCTCACACACACACACACACACACACACACACACACACACACACACACACACACACACACACACACACACACACACACACCTACAGCGCTTGTTCGCCAGCAGGGACCTTCCTTTCCACCTCCGGGGCCCTTATGTGACTTGAAGTCATAAAAACAAAGCCTCTGCCTTTATGTGCAGTGGCTAATGAGCTCCCGAGCTAACCACTCCTGACAAAGCTCAGCTCCGTCCGGCAGGTCCAGAGGCCTCACTGACCCCCCTCATGGCCATCAAACTCAGAACCATCAAAAGAAAAGCGCTCTCAGTTCAGGGGCGACCCCAGCGTGACCTCATTACTCTCACTGTTACTGTGAAAGCTAGTGGCCTTTGAATCACAATACAAACCACTTATAGTGATGGTTCCTCCAGAAATCCCCCGTTACCCCTAAATATATTCCATCAGACAAGACACAGCTGTCGTCTGAAGTTAGATTTTGACTTTTAGCACTGGAACTGCAACGTTAAAGTAGATAACAATCCAACTATGATGCCTCCTGCATGTCTAAATCATCACATGCATATCCTCAGACTGCATGAAGGTGTTCAGTATCTCAAACTAGACTAGATTCTGTGGTTTCTGATGCTGTATGACTCACTAATATCTATTAAGATGGGCTAAAGTATTAAACCAAACTGTAAAAAATAAGAATTTAAACATTTCTATGAGTTTAACCATGTTTTGATAAATAAATACTAAGTATTTGCTTATAAGCATTAAAAACACTATTACAGAAAGCCTGTATAATAATTCTATAATTGTGAGTTAGGCATAAAAATTATTTATAATAAAGTTCTTCAAAATACTTGAGAGTGTTTGAAATTAAAAAAAACTTTTTATTATTGATGTATATATTGATATATCTTGTCAGGACTTGTTCTGAAATTTGAAAGCTCTGTGAGCAAAAAAAAAAAAAATGTAAACTTCTCAATCCTCTATAATCCATATATCTGGGTCAGTGGTCATTAGCCCCACTCCACTTCTCACTGATCAGTCAGAGTCTGTATGCAGGTTGAGGATGTACATATGGACAGAGCAGAAAATATGCACCAGAAGCTCCTTTGGCATTTAAAATGGGATTTAATTCTGTTGGAACTCAGTGAACTTTAGCTCTTTGCAACTGTGAATGCTGGTTTCTTAACAAAGACAAATTTCTGGTAATTTATCTTCAAATAAATGATAGTAGCTATGGTGCATATGACAAATTGCCCACGATAACAGGAAACTTTTCCGTTTTTCTTCAACAACGTCACAGTTTCAACCAAACTAAACCATTCTGCTCCTGAAGAGCCTGAATCTGAACGGCTGCTCCTTTGCTGGACACTGCAGCCCCCTTTGCAAAATTCAGACATATTTAGAAAGAGCCCATGGCACTCTGCGATTTTTAATTAGTTAGAAGGTCAAAGAAGAAATGCAGCGGATTGCAGGGGTTCTCAAACAGACAGGATCACAGATGTTATTAATGTTGCAATACTATTCTCTGCGTCTCAAACATGCACAAAAAAATAATAAAATCTGCCACAAATCTGTCTCAAAGTAGGACCGTATGTCCAAAGGTTTGTGGACACCCCTTCTAATAACTGCATTCAGCTACTTTAAGATGCACCCATTGCTGATGTTGTGCAAATGTACACACACAGCTTGTCTAGTCCCTGTAGAGAAGTACTGCTAAAAGAATAGGACTTTCTGGAGCAGATAAACAAACAGAAGCCCACTGGCACCATGCCTAATGCCAGGTGTGGGCTAGAGGGGTATAAAGCTCCCCAGCATTGGAGCAGTGTTCTGGAATTATGGTGCTCTATGCAATACTCTTGAAAAGGGATGAGTTGGGGAGTTGGAGATGAGGAGGAGTGGTGATCAAACTTGTCCATGCAGCCAAATCCTCACAACAGTGGTTCCAGAATCTAGTAGAAAGTCTTCTCTGGAGAGTAGAGACAATTACTCCAACAAAAGCAGCACAAACTTATTTTAATGCCCTCAACAGTGAACGAGCTGGCATACTTGTATCCATATAGTAAATATATATTATAAAATAGCTCATATTTTAATGTTTTAACTACAGTGACTTGTTTGTTTAATCAAAAGAAACTGTGTTTATTCCATTAAGGTTCGCTTAAATGTCTAATTATAATAGGAAATGTACAATTGTGAAATTGTAAACTGCAAACCCATGACCTTTTTAAAACGGTTATCATACCATGAAACCTCTAGTGTGAGTATAGATGGGTACAGATGAGTATGAATGAGTATGTATGGGAATTCTATAGATGTATGGTTATGAATGGCATAGGCATGGAAAATCCTTGCTGTCCAATGAAAACATCTCCTATATGATGACTTTACAGGAGAAAGTAAAAAAGTTTTAACATAAGTTATTGTAAAATATGAGGAACTAAAAGTAATTTTAGAGCATTTTTATCTAGCAGTGAAATAAGGGTATGGACTGTTTTGGAAATGGGCATGAAAAAATGAGTATAGCTGTATGGGTATGAATGGTAAGAGTACGAATATATAAGGGTATGGGCAGGTATTGGGCAATCCTGATAGGCATGGATGACTAATGTTATAGATTCTAATGTTACATAGAGTTAATTATGCATGGATGGCAATAGAAATGGGTATGGATAGATATGAAATGGTATGGGTATAACTGAGTATGGTTAGGGTATGAGTATTAAAAATGGAGGCTACAAAAGCCATAAACATAAAGATCATTAATTAGACACAATATTTCATGAACATCAGTCTCTTTACATCCATAATCCAGTCCTCCATCAGACAAAACACACTCTCTCTCTCTCACACACACACACACTTCAGTAATGTGGTTAATAAGACAGGTGTGAACTCAAAAAGTTGCCTTTCCAGACGTAGTCTAAGCTCGGCTTTGGTCTGAAGTGTCTCGTCAGTGGGGATTTCCTGGAGAAAATCCCTCCTGAACAGAATCTGGAGCCTATCAGTGCAGAGGCTGATTATGTAACCCAATGCTAATCTGTGGCAGCAGCTGAGTTGATGCTCATAAATTGGTATGTAATGTGTTTCGTGGGGTAAATCAAACAGACGCAGTGAAGCACGACCCCTCCAGAGACCACCGGCCTGCATTTTAATTCATTACTACACACTGATCAACATGACACCCAGAACACACACTAAACAAATAGATCACCCCTGATTAACGTGATTTTTACATCAATTTTAAGTATCTCCTCCTGCCTTTCTGTTTATTTGAGTTTTTTCCGATGTCATATAGAGTTAATTACAGGTAGATACTCTCACTGGGTTCCTATGTTATATATAGTAAATTACAGGTAGACACTCCAAGAGTATATACATACATAATAAACATGTATTTACCTGTATTTATCTCACACACACACACAAACACACACACACATATATAAACACTAACAGTAAGACATTATAGTCAACATACACGTTATAAATGTAAACAAATCAGCAAATACAGAAATCTCCACTGAACTGAACACATTCTGTTCCACACTGCCGTGCCCATCATCAGAGATGTGGGTCACAAAAAGGAAACGACAGAAAACTCAGAAACTGGAGTGAAATGAGGGCATCTGCCTGAGACTGCCAGCGCTGACCATGATTAATACTGAATCACTGCATGCGTACTGTATACCCAGCTCCAGTTATACATAATAAAACAGGCTGTGTGATCAAGCGTAAGAAAAACACACAGTCAGGAAGTATTTCAGTCTTTCTAAAGCTGTGGACACGGTATATTACCGTACAAAAGCTTTCTACAAGCAGCCTAAAGGCAACGACATCTACATTTTAAACCATCACACTCACTTTCATCTCCCTAATTCCCAGTAGTGCTGTCACACTCATCACGCCTCATACTCGCATACATGCACACACTCCTCCACACATTCAGTATGCAGTCCTGAAAACCATGACTGGTCTGAGTGTGCAGGAAAGCAGCTGCACACACTGTTAGGACTGAAGTGGGGCTGACAGGAGTACTTCAGCCATCTTCAATCTGATCTCTACCTGCTGTATCTGTAGAGTCTGATCAATCTGCACAGACTGTCATTTCAACACCATTCACTGAACTCAGGAAAGAACAAAGTCGTTCACTCAAAACACATCTGTAATAAAAATCGAAGGGCAGACGCTTCAGGAATTGACCGTGTGAGATAATTAATGAATGTTTCTGCAGAAGATCAGAGATCATGCGTAGGAGTGTGCCTTCATGTCATATTACATCAGGTAAACATGAAAGCAATGTATTGATTAACCAATTAGCTAATTACCAAGGCTTTCTGGAGTTGAAGTAGATGTGGTCAGCATGGAAACAAAAGTCCTGAAATGAGCAGGACTAAAGCTCACACTAGAAACGTAGGTGCTTCAAAAGAGCAATGAACGTTTGGACCAAACATGGCCAGATTTGGCCAAAAATATGTGTCTGGGTTCTTTGTATGACACCAGAACAGGGGCAGAAAAACAGGGGCAGAGTTTGAATTCATGACCTAAGAGACCCAAAGTGTAATGTCGAAGTATCAGTATTTATCTGTAACAGAAAATACAACGTTTCAACGACATGATCTGAACAAGACTTCACTCTGAGTGTTGTCCCTCCTGAAATCAATCCATTTCCACACACGACCCACTCACATTCTTTTTTCAATTGTCATACACAGTTGGTAACTTGTGTAACAGGTGTGATATTACAATATATCCATTTATATAGCTTGTAAAAAGTATATCATGATATCAATATTTACAATATATTGTCCAGCTCCATCAACTTCTTACTAACTAAATAACAGACCTACTAATTAACTGCCTGGCAATAAAGTGGTGAGTTCAATCAGGACACGTGGACAAACTGTGCAAAGACCCTGCCACAGAAGAGCCATTTTTGTAAAAGTAACCCAATATTGGTCAAACAATTATACTGATCTTTAAGCCTTTAAATGGTTCTTTTCACACATATATATTACGTCTTCCGCAGCATCACTGAAATAATCCTTTCACTGTAAAACTAAAAGATCCTTGGAGAAATTTTGGAGGTTCTCCTATTTGAGACTGTGGAGGAACCTCTTAAGGTGTTTCAAGGAACCGTCACTAAAATGACAACACTTTCTTGAAGGTTCTTTGAAGCACCATAAGAGGTTCCCGCACAGCTGCCCATAAGTTCCAAAAGTTGATCAAAGATCTTGTACTTTTTTACAGTATAGTACTTTTATTTTCTCAAATATCTCCAAATATCTGCACCTAATGTCACATCTCTGATTTTATAAATGAGAGAAGTGTTAGAACTTCTATGAACTACAATTCTATGACCTACAACTAGGCAAAAACAGTTAACTTGCACCAATTAGAAATTCCCACCACCACCTTAGGAAAACTTTGGAAATGACTATGATTTTGAAAAACACCCCTTCAGTCCCCATGGGACTACTAGAGCAACAAACGTCTAGGTAGTCTTACCTGAGACAGCAATCCTCATGGATGCCTCCAGTGGCCTGTTGTTGTCAATGGCACGGCTCAGACGGATTTCTCCAGTTGTCTGGTTCAAAATCAGCAGTTTCAGGTCGTTTCCTGCCTCAAAGCTGTAACGCAGCTGGTCTGAGGCGTCCGGATCATGGGCAGGAATACGGCCTATCACCCCTGTAGGAAAGCTGTTGGAGCGGTCAGTCACATAGTTGTTAAAGATGATCTGGAAGTTCTTGAGGACCGGTACATTGTCGTTCTTATCGATGAGCTTGATGTGGACAGTGGCTCTGCTGACCAAAGGAGCCGACGTGGCCTGGACTACGATTACATACTCTGTGCGAGTTTCGTAGTCAAGATCAGTCAGGGCTGTGAGCTCACCGGAGAAGATGTCCAGCTGGAACACCTCTGGGATGTTACCCTCAACAATCTGATACATAATCTGAGCGTTACTGCCTTCATCTGGGTCCGTAGCAGATATGTGGGCCACGACCAGACCAATGGGGCTATTCTCCTCCACATAGATGTCAAACTCGTCTTTCTCAAACACTGGCGGGTTGTCATTCACATCCAGAATTGTGACTTGAATGTCTACAGATGTTTTAAGGGCAGGAACTCCCTTATCCACTGCAAAGGCCTGAAGGTTGTAGATGGGAGTGTTCTCGCGGTCCAGGCGCCTCAGTGTTCGCACAATGCCTGATGTAGACTCGATGATGAAGTCACCATCACCATCATCACCTCCCTGAAAGGTGTAGAACACTCGTCCATTCAGGCCAGAGTCACGGTCAGTGGCTGACACCTGGACTACACTGGTGTAGACGGGTACATCCTCCATGACTGAACCCAGGTAACGGTCTCTCAGGAAGCGTGGAGAGTTATCATTTACATCATTTACCAAGATTTCCAGATAAGTAGTGTCAGACTTCTGAGGTATCCCATTATCACGAGCCGTGATAGCTAGTGTGTAAGACACTTGATCTTCATAGTCCAGCTCCATCTGGGTGGTCACAGCACCCGTGTCTGCGTCAATGTTGAACTGAGGGATGCTGTCGTCCATGACATAAGTGATTCTTGCATTTTCACCTGTGTCCTCGTCTGTGGCACTAATCACCACAACCGTGGTTCCTACGGGCCGGTCCTCATTGATGTTGACAGTGTAGTGTGAACTCTGGAACACCGGCCTGTGTGTGTTGGCATCTGTGACATTGACGTACACCTTGGCTGTATCAAAGCGTGTGCCATCAGAGGCAGTAACGCTAAGCACATACTGCCGCTCCAGCTTGTAGTCAAGCGGGAGTGCTAGTGTGATTAGGCCTCCACCGCTCTGACTGGTGATGGAGAAGCGGTTCCTGGTGTTTCCACTAGAGATTTGGTATGTCACAACACTGTTTATGTCCTGGTCCACTGCAGACACCGTCACCACACTGGTGCCAACAGTCGCATCCTCGTTAAGGCGCATGAAATATGCCTTCTGCGTGAACTCAGGGTTGTTGTCATTTACATCCAGGATGGTCATGCTAATGCTAGCAGAGGATGACATGACAGGTGTTCCGTGATCCCGAGCCTCCACTCCAAAGTTGTAGAAGTCCACACTCTCTCTGTCCAACTCTGCTGCCACAATAATCCACCCAGTGCTGTTGTTTATTGTGAATGGGAAGTTTGGTGTCATCTCCGTGAGCCTGTACTCCAGCCGGGAATTGTCACCGGAATCTGCATCAACGGCTTGGATGTGTATAACAGAGTATCCAATTGGAACATTTTCCAGCACAGTAGCTTGAAATGGAGTGCTAACGAAGATAGGAGCATTGTCATTAATATCCAACACTTGGACTGTCACCAATCCGGAGATGTTAGACAACGGTGGGCGTCCACCATCCTGTGCCCGGATACGGAGTGTATACTCCTTATTCATCTCATAATCCAGGTGGCTCACAAGATCCATCTTCCCAGTTTGAGCATCTATGTAGAACTGACCCCTAGTGTTTCCACTCATGATGCTGAAGTGAACAACAGCATTGCTACCACGGTCCTGGTCAGTGGCGGTCACTTGCAAGATTTCAGTATTGGGTGATAAATCCTCTGGAACCTGAACAATGTATCGTTTTTCACTGAACTGCGGGGCGTTGTCGTTGTCGTCTTCCACAATGATGTGCACGGTTGCTGTGGCACTACGAGGAGCAGGGTCTCGACCTTGATCGTTTGCTTCCACCAAGAGCACATAGGACTCAACTGTCTCGCGGTCCACAGGGCCACGGGTCCGAATCACACCAGATCTGGAGTCAATCTCAAACACATCATTGGACCCGTTGTTGTTGATGATGCGGTACAAAATATTGCCGTTGACCGGGGCATCTCCATCTGTGGCACGAACAGTTAGCACCTCGTAGCCAATCTCCAGGTTCTCCCGCACACTTTCTTTGTAGTCCTGTTGCTCAAACACTGGATCATGGTCATTTGTGTCACTCACTGTTATAGTGAGAGTCGCCATGGCAGTCCTCCTTGGCGTTCCGTGATCAACAGCCGTAACCCGGAACACATGGGTGTCCTTCGTCTCCCGGTCCAGCTCCTCAACCGTGGACACCAATCCAGTTTCAGTGTCCACAGCAAAGAGGTTATTTGAACGGCTGTCAAAAAGCGCCTCGATAAAGTAATCTAGTCTGCCAGCCTCACCTTCGTCTGGGTCCACAGCCCTCAAGATGACCACAGACGTCCCTGCTAGCTTGTTCTCTGGGACGGACACCTGGTACATGGGTGGCTGGAACTGGGGCTGGGTGTTAGGGCTCCTCTTCCTCCTGCCTATCAGGCCAGACTCGGAATACTCTGCCGTCCTCCGCAGCAGCTTTTCCAGGAAGCTCTGCTGGAAGGGACCCTGACCCAAGTGCCAGTGGGCATGCATGGACCTTCCACGCCTCTGGGCCACATTCTCCACAGTACAGTGCAGGTCAAATTCCAGGAGCGAGTCATCCTGAAAGCACAGTGGGGCTGAAGCCACTATGTGACCCTCTGCAAAGGACAGAGAGGAGCTTCCAGTCACATTGCACACAATGCCACCAGTCCCATCACCTGGCAAGACGTCCTGTGGGCGCAGAAGCACAGTCCCCACCTGCAGGCACTCAGGTGCTTGGAGCAAACTTACAACCTCCACATCCCACCTGTCTCTGCGCCTGGGTTTACACGCACAGCCAGAGCCCCAGATATGCACCAGGTACTGACTGACCACCAGGTGCCTGACCGGGACCTCCTGCACGGCGCTCGCGCAGTCCGCCACCGTGTGCAGCATGAAGGGGTTAGAGGACAGCGAGCTGCAGCTCAGCCAGGCTGAAGTAGCCACGGTGCCGGCAGGCGGGTCCGCGCGCAGGAAGCTGCGGGTGAACCGGGGAGACAGTACCTGCTCCAGGGTGCAGGGCGCGCGCGCCACCACCGTGCCGGGTCGGGCGTCCGCGCCGATGTGCACCACGAAGCCGTGCGCTCGTGGGAAGACGCACGAGCACAGGAGCGCAAACAGACCCAACTTCATCTCTGTTGCTGCTGCGCGCGCACTTTCCAGCGTCGCCTTAAACTTCCCCTCTCCTCGCGCGCGGCCGAGCGTCCATGCCCGCTCCTCGGGGCTCCGGCAGGGATTCCCAATACACTCCGCGCTCACTCGCTCACTCTATCACTCTCTCTGTCGCGTGCGCGCGCTCGCTCGCAGTTACGCTCGCGCTCAGCCGCTCATTAAAATGGCTCCTACCAGCTGCTGCTCATTTACATAAACCTGTTCCGATACGCCGCGAGACAGGGAGGGCGGGCCAGAGTGGAGAAGGGGGCGGGGGAGTGTGGAGAATGGGGCGGGGTAGTAGAGGGGCGGGGCGGATGGTTTTAAAAGGGCAACTTCTGCCCTGTAAAATGGGGTAATGGGGGCTTGACTTTGGACTTAAAGTGCAAGTCCACCAACTTTTCAAATCCCCCCATAATAAAGTGCTTAAGATAAATACACTCAGGGGGGGCTTTGGTGGGCTTTGGTGTGAAACTGGAGAAAAGTGACCCAGTCCAATCTTTTGAGAGTGGAAACAGACTGTCTAAAAGGCTTATGAGGACAGTGTCTGACTTTCAGCACTAAAATCGCTTACCATTAAAAGGGTTACGTATGCGACATCAGTGATGCGGCAAAAAGTAGTCCCTAAAGAAAACTGAATTAGTTCAGCTCCCATATTTTATCTCCATCGACATTCCACATAAAACTCGTGTCGCTTCTCTGGTGGGTTTGGATTGTAAATAAAAGTGCTATATTAACCAGTAATACTTAACATATCAAAATAGCAGTTATTCATTTCTGACCATAAACAAAGCTGTTAAAAAGGATTGATGTACCATGAAAAAGTGGCCATAACTGTGCTTCATTCTACTGAAAGTTAAATAATGTTAAGAAATGTTAAATAATATAAATAAACATGTAAGATTATTGAAGTTATCTTCAGCAGGTTGTCATCTTATACTGCCCCCATGTGGAAATATGATATATGGCAATATATACATATAGAATATATTATATATATTGGCGTATACAGTATCAAGGTTTGGATAACTACTCTCTTCACACCTTAAAGGAAAACTTTGTTCATGTTTCTGTCCAGTTCTGTAAAAACCAAATTAATAACACATGTACTATAGACAATATTTCTGTAATAGTGGGGATTTTGTCTGTTTTTCATTATAAGCTAAATATTTTGGTTCATACAATGTATTTTAATAGTATTGGATATAAACACCATATTGAGGTTTCTAGGCCTAAGGGTCTTTATGCAGCCCACACATCTGTTTAGATCCTCAGAGTAGTTTCTCACAAACCTCATATGTAACCTTCCCTGGACAGAAGAGACTGTTACTCCAACAAAAGCAGGAGAAGCTCTTTTTAATATCCTTGATTTCAGAATGAATGAGAACGTGTCCCAAATTTGATGTCTATATTGCCGATGTTGTACTGAGCAGATATGATTTTAATATCAATATCAAAAGAAGTAGCCAAGTTATTAGATTAGATAGAACTTTATTGATCTATTGATTTAAATCATGTACACATTCACTCTGACTGTTTCTGTTTATGTCATGTCCAATATACATTTGCAACATACCAAAATTGATGAGACATATATGGTAACATATTGTCCATTTTCAAATACAGGGCATTTATTTCAATGGTATAACATATACAAAGATATTTTTACAGATATTTAACAATAAACAATATGTACACTTTTAAAACTAAAAGTGTTTCAAATGTTTTGTTTTTATCATATCACAGAACCATTTTTGTTTCTGTAAAGAACCTTTAAAGGGTTCTTCACACAAATCTCTTGTTTATTTATGGAACCAAAAGTTGTTCTTCTATGGCATCACACTTCAATTACTTCAATTATTGCTGGATATTGGTGGGGAATGGATAGAATGACACGTCCCCACCAATATCCAGTGAATTGTCCTCACCAAAGAAGGAAGGACCTGACTTTCTCCACCAACCCACCTCGTTTTCAACTTGCCAGATGGAAGGACCCAACTTTAGTACTTATAAGTAAAAAATAATAATAATTGAAGGCACAATTTTTGATCGAAACATAATCAAATTCATACACATATTTAATTTGTTAATATTTACATCTCAAATGAAGACAAATTTGAGTAGCCTAGTATCTGACAATAATAATGTCTCCTATAAATATCTGATAAAGTCTCCTATAAACGCTTTTCTAATTTTTGGTGAATAAAAGTATGTCAAACTTCAAAAGCATCCTTCTAAAGATCTAAAGTTTGTAAAGGTCAAGAAAAATGCATTTTGTTAATTTCTTCCCATTTTATGCATATTTCTTTTTAATATGGTCAACATATATGTGCATATGTTTTGAACTATATGCATTTATGGGAGCGTACATGACCATATATCATATTTCTGTATTGTTGAGTCTATAGTAAGACAAGAGGTTTTTTTTGTTGTAATGATCACTGATTCATACCAAGCAATCACATGAAAATGGACAATAAAAGTGTGTGTAGTTGTTGAGTAGTTCTTTTTCCAGTCTTCCCAGTTAGTGAGATAAGTTAAGACAAACCTGGAGGTATTAAGAAACATGCTTTTATGCTTTGATTCCCTCTGGAATCAAATAGACAAATCAGGTCAATTCAATAAAGCCATTAATGCTCAGCAACTCTAATCATCATCACTGTTACCGTAGAGCTCTGACTAACGCTCTGCTGACCTATGCTGGTCAGAAAGTGTCAGTGCATGTGGATGAAGTTTACTCCATTTACTAAGCATTGTGTCCTGCTTCCTAAACCAGCCTTCTGCAGGAATGGACGGTCTGAATATATATATGATTTCAAGAACAAGTTAATGAAAAATGTAGTTTTTATTCAGTGTAGAAACTCCAGACCCTGTCAGAACAGATGAAAGTAAACAGAAATACACTAAGGAGGAAATTTCTCTGAAGAAAGGTGTTGAGATCCTGTGAGCTAGTTTGAAGTACAAAGCTTGATTCCAGATTTCTCCTGGATGTGTTCAATTCCATCAGCAGCACACCTGATTTATCATCACTAAGCACTGATTTACCAAAGCAGGTGTTGGAGGAGAGTAAATAATACTAGAGCTTTGGAGATGTTTAACGAACACAGTGATGGAAAACCATGACTTTCTGTAGGAATGTTATGTGTGTTTATTCTAATATTAGTGTTTTATGTAGGTAATAAAGGAGATTTTCATTTATGCAGTAATGTATACTTAATTAATAATGCAATACATATTTTATAGTGGCATATTTCATCATATTCATTTTATAGTGTTTAATTTTACCATATATATGCAGTAATGGTTTATCATATGTATTTTATAGTCTTATATTTTATGTTTGGACACCCCTGGTCAAAATGACTGATGGCTGTTTGTGAGAACATTTAAGTTGATGATGAAATGACAAACACTGGAAATGCAACAACAATTCAAAATTCCAGAAAAGGAAAAGGGCCCAAAGCAAAACGTTTGGCACCCTGCATGATTCGTAAAAGCTTTTTGTAGACAAGAATCTTTCTGATCTTGTTTGATGGGTTTTCATCCAAATTTTCTTACAAAACTTCCAGTTCTGTGAGATTCCTGGGCCATCTTGCATGCATTGCTCTTGTGAGGTCTATCCACATATTTTCAATGAACTTCAGACCAGGGGACTGTGAGGGCCATGTTGTTTAGGATCATTTTCCATTTTTTTTTTGTTTTGTTTGCTTCCAGAATTTGCTGGAATTTTATTGAATCAATTCGTACCTGTACCAATGAAATGTTACCCGTGCCACTGACTGCAACACAACCCCAAAACATGATCAATCCACTCCATGCTAAACAGCTGGAGAGGTGTTGTTTCTGTAAAGTTCTGTCTTTTTTCTCAAAACATACCTTTGCTCTTTGCAGCCAAAGAGTTTGATGAAATTCTGTGTTGAGGGCGCAAGAGGTTTTCTTCTGATGACTCTTACAGGAAGGTCATATTTGTGCAGGTGTTGCTGCACAGTAGAATGTTGTACAGTCTGCTAAATCTTCCTGAAGGTCTTTCTTAGTCTTCAAGACCTTTTTTAACCTCCATTGTTCCTGTTTCTTAATTACATTTCAAACTGAAGAAATGGCAACCTGAAAATGATTTGCTAACTTCTTATAACCTCTCCTGCGTTGTGAGCCTCAATTATTTTCATTTTCAGAGTGCTAGGTAGCTGCATAGAAGAACCCATGGCTGCTACTTTTGGGACAAGGTTAGAAGGAGGAGTCTGGGTATTTATAAAGCTTTGAAATTTGCATCTCCTGGCCTTTTCCAATGATGACTGTGAACAAGCCATAACCCTAATGGGCTAATTAAGGTCGGAGAAGTTATCTGAGCACTAAAATCTCCTAAGATTCCCATACTTTTGGAAGGTACTCCTTTCCATTTTCCATTCTAAAAGTGTACAAAACCAAACGGTCATTCTGACCAAGGGTATCCAACCTTTTGCATGCCATTGTGTGTGTATATATATATATATATATATATACCCATATACAGCCATCAGCCAAAATATTATGACCATCTCCTCTTACTATAAAGGAGCACTTTGTATTTCTACAATTACAGACTGTAGTCTTTTTCTCTGCATACTTTATCCTCCTTTCACCCTGTTCTTCAAATGGTCAGGACCCCACAGAGCAGGTATCATGTGGGTGATGGGTCATTTTCAGTGCTGCTGGAGTGTTAGTTCACTTTGTAGACGTAGACAGAAGCTGTTTCAGCAGTTTGTGTCAGTCATCCTTTAGCCCTTCATCAGTGCACAAAAGACATTGTTGCCCAGACATTTCTGGTTGCTGTTCTGCTGTTCTCAGTCCAGCAGTGAAATTGAGTAGTTTAAACACTGCAGCAGCACTGCTGTGTCTGATGCATTTGTGTCAAGTGGGTTCCTCATTTGAACAGAGAATTCCCTCAAATCACATCTGAAAACGCAACCAAAGAATTCTAAATTGTAAACAAAGCTTAATTGATCACTGTGTTTGTGCTGCAAGGTGTGTGTATCTACAGCTATGGAAGAATAAACATATTGACATTCTTCAACTATATCAATTAAAATCCTTTATTTTATTAATTTCATTAGTTGTTTTTTTTTACTCATACGGTGTGGCTGTGTAAATTGTTTTTACACTCTTAAGCCCAGTTCACGCATACAGATATTTTCAAGAACCTGAACATGATGGAACCTCACAGAGACATGAAAACACCATGAAGGAATAAGACAAGTTTAATCCCAAATTACACACTACTTTCTACATAGTGTACTCTGGACATCAGGAAAATTTGCTCCTGTGTTAAATAACTATAAGAGTATTGAATTTGATTCACGTGTAGAAATCTGATATCTAGTGCTATCTGGGTGTAGCAGCTATAGTTTTATAGTGTGTGTGTAATGTGTATATATACAGTTGAAACCAGAATTTTACATACACTATATAAAAAGACACATGCATGTTTTTTCTCACTGTCTCACATGAAATCAGAATACACTCTTCCTGTTCAGGCCAATTAGGATTACCAAAATTATTTCTATGTGCTAACTGCCACAATAATGAGAGAATTTTTAAGGTATTTTTTATTACTTTCTTCAAAGTCAAAAGTTTAAATACAGTAAGATTACTATGCCTTTAGTGTGTGTGCATGTGTGCGCCTTACGATGGATTAGCGCCCTGTCTAGGGTTGTTTCCCGCCCCTGCACTCTGAGTTGCCGGCTGGGCACCTGCTCACCCGTGACCCTATTCAGGAATAAGCAGTTCAGAAAATGAATGAATGAATGAATGAATGAATACTATGCCTTTAAACAATTTGGGAGCGCTCATATGATGATGTCATGTCTTTGGAAGCTTCTGATAGGTTTATTGGCAACATCTGAGTTAAGTGGAGACACAGCTGTGGGTGTTTTTTAAGGCACACCTGAAACACACTGCTTCTTTGTGTAACATCATGGGAAAGTCAAAAGAAATCTGCCAAGATATCAGGAAGAGAATTGTGGACTTGCACAAGTCTGGTTCATCCTTGGGTACAATTTCCAGATGCCTGAAGGTACCTCGTTCATCTGTACAAACAATTATACGCAAGTACAAACAAGATGGGACTGTCCAGCCATCATACCGCTCAGGAAGGAAACGGGTTCTGTATCCCAGAGATGAACATGCTTTGGTCCGAAATGTGCATATCAACCGAAGAACAAAAGCAAAAGACCTTGTGAAGAGTGTCACAATATCCTGGGTGAAACGAGTACTGTATTGACATGGGCTGAAAGGCCACTCTACCAGGAAGAAGCCATTACTCCAAAGGAAACATAAAAAAAGCCAGATGAATGTTTGCAAATGCACACAGGGACAAAGACTTAAATTTTTGGAGACATGTCCTGTGGCCTGACGAAACTAAACTTGAACTGTTTGGCCATAATGACCATCGTTACGTTTGGAGGAAAAAGGGGGAAGCTTGCAAGCCTGAGAACACCAACCCAACTGTGAAACATGGGGGTGGCAGCATCATGTTGTAGGGTTGTTTTGCTGCAGGAGGGACTGGTGCACTTCACAAAATAGATGGCATCATGAGGAAAGAACATTTATGTGGAAATACTGAAGCAACATCTCAAGACATCAGCCAGGATGTTAAAGCTTTGGAGCAATGGGTTTTCCAAATGAACAATGACCCGAAGCATACTGCCAAACTGGTTACAAAGTGGCTTATGGATATAACAAAGTCAATGTTTTGGAGTGGCCATCACAAAGCCCTGATCTCAATCCTATAGAAAATGTTTTGCCAAAGCTGAAAAGGCAGGTGGGAGCAAGGCGGCCTACAAACACAGCTCAGTTACACCAGTTCTGTCAGGAGGAATGGGCCAAAATTCCTGCCAACTATTGTGAGAAGCTTGTGGAAGGATATCCAAAACGTTTGACCCAAGTCATATAGTTTAAGGGCAACAGTATCAAAAACTAATGAAATGTATTTAAACTTTTGACTTTTGAAAGTAATAAAAATTGCCTTAAAAATGTTCTCTTTTCATTATTCTGTGTGTGTGTGTGTGTGTGTGTGTGTGTGTGTGTGTGTGTGTGTATATATAATGCTGTGATGCCAGAATTTCCATAAAGCTCTGTTGTCCCCAAACACATGACAACAGTGACTCTCAATTCTCCACCTTGGTCAGCATCTTATTAAAAAAAAACAACAAAAAAACAAACCTGTTCCCAGTGACACACAATGAAGTTTGTGTGGCTGGGGGGGGGGGCAAAATTATAATATACTGGTATGTGCTGGGCTGGCTCTGTAGTTGGAATGAAGCTGGACTCTCTGGTGACAGTGACAGAGAAGAAGACTTTGAGGAAGCTACTGGACATTATGGACGATGCCAGTCACCCTCTGCAGACCGTCATCAGCCACCAGAGGAGCCTGTTTAGTGACAGACTGCTCCTTCTCAGGTGCTGGAATGATAGACTTAAAAACTCTCATACCATCCCACATGCCATCAGACTCTACAACTCCTTTCTGGGGGGAGGAGGGGTAACAGGAGGACAGGATGGGAAGGAGCAGGAACCAGAAACCTGCAACCCGATGACCACCACACCAAAACCAGACTATGTGCAATAGCAGTTAAACAGTGCAATACCCCTCCTACAGGACTTTTCATATAGTCTCTATATTGTGTTTTCTAAGTCAGTCAGTTTGTCTACCCGGAGGCCAAAAAATGCAGACCAAAAAAAATGCAGTTTTTAAAAATACTTGTGTCCGAATGGGCAGGGCCCCAAAGCTCAGCTGTGTCAGGAGGGAACACAGTCAGACTCACTTGGACAGAGCTACACTTGGAGCATTTTACTCTTTTATTGTTGCTGGAGGCTCTAATAATACATGAAATGTAAGCTTTACAAAAACAAACCAAAAAAAACAAGACATAAAATAATCCAATAAACCACCCCCAAACATAAACAACAACAGAGTGCTGAGCAGAGAGAGAGAGAGAGAGAGAGAGAGAGAGAAACAGGTGAGGAAAAAAAAGAGAGGAAATAGAGGTGGCTGTATTTAAGTTCTTCAGTAATCATCGCTGCTGTGTTTTACACTCAGGTTCTGCCCCATCTAACAGTATAAGTGTCCTTCCACACCTGCAGAGGAGTAAACGTCCAGAACCGGGGTGGAGAACCGCTACACTAAGGATCGGCCTGGATCGCTTCGGACTGTTTTTTTCTTTTTTTTTTTTTGGCCCAAAGTGCACGGCTACAGAACACAGACAGGCCAAGCAGACGACACATCTCTTATCACAGACGTCACCCTAACCGTCAGAAGATCATTATAATACTACAGAGAGAGAAAAAGAGAAAGAGAGAAAGAGAAAGAGAGATTTGAGAGTGTTACAAAGAGTGAAATAAGTGAGATGCCTCAAAACTTGTGTGAAAAACAAACAAAAACAAACAAAAACAAAGCTGAGCTTTTTCTCCTTTTTGCCGTTTGATTTCCACAGATGGGAGCGGACAGACAGACAGTGCAGCGATGACCAACGGACGACAAAACTGCAATTACAAATTAAACATGAGGTGGAGAGAGAGAGAGAGATAGAGAGAGAGAGAGAGAAGCGAGGGATGAAGGCGCCTCTAGCTCTGCTGTTTGCGTTTGGTGAGTGCTCCGATCAGGTCAGTCCGTAGAGCATCCTGCTTGGATTTATCAGCCAGGGTCTGGACACTCCTGTGGAGAGGGGGAGGAAAAAAAAGAGAGTGAGGAGGCAAAAATGACTGTAGAGGAGTGTGTTAGAGGGTTAATAAAGTGAGCAGAGGAGCGCTAACACACAGATGACTGGCTCTCTCTCACTGGACATTCTTTTCGTTGGCATTCTTCATTTACACGGTTTTTCACTTTTCACCAGAATATGAATCTGACAGCTGTGCTTGTCATGATGAATGATCCAAAACGACATGGAATATAATCCATTTACATTGACTTTCACTGACAATTAAATAAAGCTTTTCATCCTCCCATAAAAATGCTGTTTAGGAGAATGGTTTTCCTAGAGGGCAGCATATGACTGAGCAATGGTGCAACCTGCGCAAGAGGTTGTTAGGGTGTTGCTAGGTTGTTCCTAAGTATCCCAGGTACTACATTTCATATGCAATAAAATATATGAATAAAAGCAGGTAGAAGAAAGCCAGAATGGTTGCAAAGCTAATGTGGATTCCACTTCCAGTCCACTGCCTGGATGTTGCTAAGTGACTGCTGCGATATCCCAGGTGGTTGCTATGGTATAACAAAGTTGTATCAGGTTAGTGGGAGGAGCCACATGCATATACAGTGCTGTTTGACCTGTGTTAGTACAGAGGGTTTGAGAACCGGATGCAGAACTCCCTACAGATACAAAACACACCCACACACACACATGCATCCTCACACCTAAACCACACATGCATATGTGTGTACAGTATACACACACACACACACACACACTCACTCTGAGCCCTATACCTCCAGCCCTAGTCTATGAAGATCTGGCGCTGAGTAAGAACCTGAGAGAGCTCTCTCTGCAGCTGCCTGTACTTCTGATTATCAGGGAGAGACTCGATAGATCTGAAAACACAGATTGGGGGGAAGTAGAGAAATGAAGGAATAAGAAAAGATAAAAGACAACAGAAAAGGAAAGAGGAACAGGGAAACAGAAGAGAGCAGGAGAAGGGAGGAATCAAGACGAGCTGAGAAGAGAAGCAGATGTAGACGGACTCTGTGGGAAAACAGCTTGAACTGGTCAGAGATCAGACAGCACAGCCCTGCAGGGCCTTCTATTAAAACTCTCTCAGTCACGAGAATGAATGAACGAACACACACACACACACACACACACACACACACACACACACACACACACACACACACACACACACACACACACACATATACAATGTCATGATGTGGTCATACATGTATTTTGTATGTTTGTATGGATGTATTTATTACTAAATTACCAGTAGTAATAATAATAATAATACACTCCATATGTATTATACATACATTTTGCTCAGGTTTGGGATCACTGTGAAATGTTCTTGTTTTCAATGGAAACATACAAGATAAGAAAATATAGCAAATAAACAAAACATACAGATACAGCCAAAGAAGCATTAATTTCAATGGGAATGATGACTGTACTTTATCAAAAAAGCCATCTTTTGCAACAATTACAGCCTGGCAGACCCTTGGCATTCTAGCTGTCAACTGTTTGAGGTAATCTGATGTGATTGTTTCCTGGAGCATCTCCCACAACACAGACAGGTTTGATGCAGTCTTCCTCTGTACCACAAGGCCATGCTGCTCCCACAACAGCTCAACAGGGTTCAGAACTGGAGACTGTGCTGACCAATTCTTGCTGACTACTTATTTTGTTAAATATTGCTGCCACATTTTGAAGGTGTTTTTTGGGGTCTTTACCCCATTGTAGGATACAATTGGCCCCAGTCCAGCGTTATCCACAGGTTATGGCATGGCCTTGTAAAATCTTGTAGTAGCATCCCGAGACCGTCATGCTGCATCCGCCATGCTTGAAAGATGGCATTAAACACTGGTCTTGTCATTGTTTCTGTGGCTCACACATGTTCTTGGGCAAACATTTGTGACTTCTTTCTTTGGCCCATTGAAGGCTTCTTTTTATTTGCCAATGTGAGGTTTTGCATTTTCTTGGCAATTCTACCATGAAGTCCAGCACTCTAAAGTCACCTCTTCAATACTGATGCAGACACTGGTGCTCGACGGGTTTCATTTAGTGCCGCTGTCAGTTGATAATCTGTGAGGTGTCTGTCTCAAACCGCAACACTAAGATATCTATCTTCTTGCACTGTTGTGCACTGGGCCCCTTTTTTTGTCCTTGTTCGAGCCAGTTTGTGCCACTCTCTGAAGGGAGCAGCTAACAGCATTATAAAATATTTTCAGTTTCTTTGCTACATGCATTGAGTAACATTCCTTTCTTAACACAAGAACAGGCTGACGGGTGTCTAAAGAAAGTTGTTTATTTCTGACCATTTTGAGCTTGTATGCAAGCCAACAACTGCTGATGTTTCAGATACTAGACCTAGAATGTCGTGTTCGCTTTTATATGTTCCTTTATTAGTACAACATTTTCCAGCTGTGCAAAAACAATCCTAACAATCAATTAGGCTGAACTTGGATTAGCAGCCATACCAGGAGATTGAGGCAGAGGACTGAGACTTGCAGATAATAGAAAATATGTTGTGTAATGGACATGTTTGGGAATTGCATGAAAATGTGTTTTTCTTTGGACAAGTATCTGTATGTAGCAATAATAATAATAATAATAATAATAATAATAATAATAATAATAATAATAATAATAATAATAATAATAATAATAATAATAATAAACTCCATATTTATTATACAGTACAGTGCAATACATTTTAGGCACCTGTGAAAATCGAGATTAAAAAGCTCATTGTTTGGGCAGTAAATGTATATTTGCTCAGTAAGACATTTATAATAAATATAAATATAATTCATACAAATAGTAGTGTTTTTACATCACTGTATTCATCAAACATCTCCAGAGTGTTTGGATTATGAAGCGCAAAATACGACCAGATGTTGAGCAACTGAAGTAGTACATTAAACAAGAATGGGAAAGAATTCCACCTATAAAGCTTCAACAATTAGTTTCCTCTATTCCCAACACGTACTGAGTGTTGTGATACAGTGGTAAACATATCCCTGTCCCAACATCAAATTTAAAATGAGTGAATATTTGCAAAAAACAAAAGTTTATCCATTTGAACATACAATATCTTGTATTTGTAGTGTATTCAATTGAATATATGTTGAAAACGGATTTGCAAATCATCATATTGTTTTAATTTATGCTTTACACAACATGCAAACTTTGTGTGTGTGTGTGTGTGTGTGTGTGTGTGTGTGTGTGTGTGTGTGTGTGTGTGTGTGTGTGTGTGTGTGCGTGTGCGCTTATATCTTTGTGTTTAAAAAATTTCTCTCATACCTCAGTCCATTAACAATGTCCTTGGTCTTGCCGAAATAGATCTCATTCAGGGTGGAGCGGATTTTGTTCTCCATGTCCTAGAAAGAGGCCACACACACACACACACACACATTACTGTGCCAAATAACAATATAATAGTGTAACAGAAACAAAACAAGGATATCACACTGTAACGCTTAACAAAGGGGTGTGTGCTTTACCTCCACTAGGCGGCCGATGTTGGCGATGTGTGGGGAAGACTCACTAACTGTCTCATCTTTCTCCATCTGATCGAGAGATAAGTAGAATGAGATTAGTAGAGTCCCACTGAAGTAGTAAACAGGTATCTGTGTATTACTGCCATGTCTCACTGCTGCACACAGTCACCCTGTTAATCTGATTCTAACAGCTTCCCACAGGAGCTCACAGTGCACTGAGCCTTCACAAGGTACTTGAAGCAGAGTGTGAGGTGCGACAACACAGCACTATAAAGCCCTCTCCAATAAACAGACTACACATTTAATGATGAGCACAAAAGCTTTAGTCTTTGCTGTTTGCAAAGAGTTTCAATACAACTACTGTGAGTACTCCCCTAATAACAATCAGTGCATTTCTGACAACTGATTGTAAACAGGGCCTCTGCACTACCTGGTTGTCATGGTTACCTGCATTTCTGCATCACCTGGCTGCTACGGTTACCTATATTCCTGAATTAGCTGGTCGCTATGGTTACCCACATTTCTAAACATTTTTGGTCACTATAGTAATCTCCATTTCTGAAGTCCCAGGTTGCTATGGTTACCTGCATTTCTACATTACCTGGTTGCTATTTTATGAGCATTCCTGCATTACCTGAACGCTAGGTTTACTGCATTCCTGCATTACCTGGTTGCTATTTTATGAGCATTCCTGCATTACCTGAATGCTAGGTTTACTGCATTCCTGCATTACCTGAACGCTAGGTTTACTGCATTCCTGCATTACCTGGTTGCTATTTTATGAGCATTCCTGCATTACCTGAATGCTAGGTTTACTGCATTCCTGCATTACCTGGCTGCTATGGTTAAGGTGCTTTTCCTGTTTCATATAATTATCTGCCCTTTTGCATTACCTTGGTCTGTACATCCACATCACAGATTACCTGGTTTATTATATCTACCGTATTTTCTGGACTATAAGATGCATCGGAATATAAGCCACACCCGCAAAGTAAAAAAAACCCAAAAAACTGGAAAATAACATATATAAGAAGAAAAAGCTGCACCTCATTATAAGCCGCATGGTTTAAAGTGTGGAAAAAAAGTAACGGCTTATAGTCCAGAAAATACGGTAATTTCATGTCTGTATTGCCTAGTCAGGAGTTACCTGTCTGGTAAGACTGCCCCCCAGGTTCATAGTTCCAGAGCCGGTTTTCGTTGTCTGCAGCCACAGCATCACAGTGGACGTAAGTTTGTAGTGGGCTGTACGACCGCTGGACTTCTCCTGAAATAAATAATCAATGAATATATTAGAAAGTGAGTAATTTTTATTTTTAAATTAACATCAAAAACATCGAACATATCTCACCTGCACCTCCACCACATGGATGGAGTCCCAGCAGCCTTTAATTTTTTTGGAGCCGTCTCCGGCCTTCTTAATGAGGATGACTCCAGCAAAACCGTGATCCAAATCCCACAGGTACACGGACGACACTCCGCCTTCAAAATACCTGCAACACAATGGAGAGTTTGTTAGTTTATACTTAAGATGAAATGAGATGGTTGGTGTTAAAGTTATCAAGGTGACTGCTCCTTATTTCAGCATGCATAAACCTGGACAAACCAGAAAATATTTTTGCGGAAGAGGATTATTAATGAGCTGAATGAAGGTCCATACTCACAGGTCCCTATACTGGTCAAAGGCATTGTTGGCCTCCACCTCCAGTTTCCTCAGACGAGCAGAGGGCATCGCACCATCATCGATGGGGGGCTCATACTTATTACTCCATGGAGATCTAAAACACATACAAACAACATCAAACATACAGGCTGGCATGACCCCTTCATTATTAAAACTACACTGTGTCAATGAACGAACCTGAACAATAATGGACGGGCCACTCTGACTGGGTTATTCTTAGCTGGGTTTAATTTGTCATACAAACCCACTGATGTATTTTTCTATCAAACATTTCAAACACATGGTTAAAGGACTATGAGATGCAGGTCTACCACCTTTGTTATAAATTATGCAGAAAGAGGCCATATGGTTCGGATTTAATTCTAGAGAATCATAGAACAGACAATCAACCTAGAAGAATTAAATCAATTGGTGTTCAAGTTGGATTAACACAGGGCTTTTATATGGACTACATTTTATAATGGGACTGTTGGGGGTTGATTTAGATTTCACTTGATACAGCATCTTGGGTCAGGGGATTTGTATTCAATTCAGGACAGGGCTGTGGAGTGTGCATATGGTTTGGAATGGGGCTATAAGGTCTGAATTTGATTTGGAATGGGGCTCTAAGGTCTGGATCTGACTCCAAATGGGGCAGAGAGTTCACATCTGACTCCGAATTGGACTGCAGTCTTGATTTGGAATGGGGTTGAAACGACCGGATTTGATTCTGAATGGCGCTTTGGGGACTTTGGATATGGGCCCATAGGGTTTGCATCTGATTCCAAATCAGGTAACTGGTTTTGGATTTAAGTTGGAATGGGGCCAATGGTTTGGATTTCATGGAAAGGATTCAGAACTGATTCAGTGGAAAGAATTCAGAAGCGTTCAGTGCCCTGGGCTTTGGCTTTGACATGGGACAAGGTCTATGTGGTTTGTGGCAAAAAGTGCAGTTCTGTCACTGACCTGTAGGAGTCTCCATCTCGGTTGTAGTCACAAAGAAGGTAATCTTTTCCAACTACCTTATCCCTGGCAATTTTCAGAGGCTGATCTACAGAGGACAGCAGATCCTCACACAGGCTGGGCACCTACACATACACACACACAGTTACATTGTGCATAACACTCTTAACATCACTTAAATCAAAGCCTGTATGTGTTATTAATCACTCACACACACACACACACACACACACACACACACACACACACATACATACATCTCACCCTGCTCTGCAGGGTTTCAGTACTGTAACTTTGAGCACACACTGAGCCCCCCACCACCAACACCACCACCTCAGCACTTCCTTTTACAGCCCAGATTGTTTTACAGGTTAGTGTATCTGTTACACTCTGTACATGGAATCTCAGCTCTGCTCACCGGAGTTTAAACAGCAACCAGACTGCTAATAGCAGGAAGAGCCAAAATAACTTTAATGTAATCAGTTATTGATCAAACCAATCAAACTAGGGAGTAGTGTGTCCTTCAGCAGAGAGAGAGAGGAGACACCACACACACAGTTTTGATCTTCTGCTAAATTCACACACACATGCCTGTACAAAAGGAGAAGGTTGAGACAGAGAGCGAGATAGAGACAGAGAGCGAGATTTAGTGAGAGCTACATCTGCTTCTGGTGAGTGAGTGACAGCTATGCTAATAGGTGCTAACAATGCTGTGAGAGTGAGCAGGCAAGTGAGTGAGCAAGTGAGAGAGTGTGGGAGGGAGAGAGAGAGCGAGCGAGAGCAAGAGAGAGAGAGAGCGAGAGAGAGAGAAAGAGAGAGAGAGAATGTGTGAGTTTGATGTGAGTTTAATCAGCTCTGATTTAGCAGTAAGGGAACTGCAGGTGTTTCCGCAGTGTTACAGTGTGTGTGACTGATTAGACCTGCTTTACTGCAGCTTCTACAGGGGTTGTGTGTTCGGCTGCTCTCATTACAGTGACCGCTGACCCAGAATCAAATTTACCATTTCCTGTTTCCTCCAAATACAGTCGATCAGACAGGTCGGGGTCGATGCTTGACCTTTTTTGCTTCTTTAGCTTGGCACTCAACTAGCTAATGTAGCTAAACAAGTAATGGAAACGTGTGTACACCAATTAGCTTAGTGCTAACTGCAGACCTAAACTAGCACACTGTCTTCGAACTGTGTGGAAGCATTTATAACACAGACACATTCATCATCATACACACACTGACCAGGTCGATGAGGTCACTGAGATTCTTCTCGATCTGCTGTGGAGGCAGACGCCTCATCAGGTCCAGGGCACAGTCTAACTGCTGATCGTTCTGCAGACAGACATAGACAGACAGACAGAGAGAAAGAGAGAGAAAATGATTATTATTGTGCTATACAAATATACTATAATATTATACAACATATTTACACATACGCGCACATTTACTCCATTTGTACTGTCAGACAAGATTATGAAATGTATTGCAGAAATGGAGAAATACATTGAACAGAGGAAATATTATCAACTTTCATTGAACTTTTTTAGCTCACTATAGTAGAAGCTAGGGTAATGCTGCTAATAGGGCTGGCCGATATGAAAAAGAAAATCATACCCTGATATCTGAGCTAAAAGCTAATATATGATTCAATATATGATGAAATGTGTGATGAGTTACTGATCTTTCACATTTTCAGACCCAATAATATGACAGGGATGGGTGCTGCAGGGTTAATCTGCGGTCCCATGGTGTCCCTGCTAGCTAATACTAGAAACAAAAAGCAAACATTAGTTAAGGCAGCATTTCCCAAACCTGATCGTGAAGGCCACTTTCTGTACACTTTAGAACTTTTCCAGTTTTAACACACACCCTGTGACTCAAACTGCTTGTTACTGAGCTGATTAGTTAAAACAAAATCCACTATATAGCACAGGAGATTGGAAATGATGATTTACGGACTTCCATTTTCAAACGCCGACTCATTTTCCAAACTTATTTGACACTCTGGTGAAATTAAAGTAGTCTACACCTGCAGAACAAGTACCGTTAGGTTTTAAAGATAAGTAAACCAGTCATTAGGGGTGTAGTTTGTGTACTACTGGTGCTGGTCCCAAGCCCTTATAAACGGTGAGGGTTGCGTCAGGAAGGGCATCCGGCGTAAAATTTGTGCCACAACTATAATGTAGATCATAAACATGATCTCCTGTGGCGACCCCCAAAGGGAGCAGCCGAAAGAAGAAGAAGGCTTTAAAGATAAACAAAGATTTTATATAAAAAATAACTCAGTATAAATGCTTAAGGACGTTATAGACCAATACTTGTAGCATTAGCTAGCAGGCCCTCCCTAATGTCTACTACTGCAATTTTTCTGAGCTGGCAACCCAGGCCATTGGCATCATATAACGGCTGCAGTGCTGATACCCTCTTCACAGGGTCAGACTGTACACGTCCTGCAAACGGGGTAAAAGTTTGGGTTCTTTTTGCTTTTTAACAGATTTTATTTTCAGTTTCAATAAAAGATGTTTGAAGCTATTAAAGGAAATGTGCATAATTTCAATTCCTTATTCATTTTCCAAAATGTAAGTTTCCTGTGCTGTCCACTAGCTCTTTGTTCTGGTTGCAAAGCTGAAGATGAAAAGGTCAGACCATCACACACTGTACAAAAAGATTTGAGATCAAGCAAGATCAGAGACATGGGTGAACACTGGACAGACATTTAGAATATGGAGAATCACAGAGAGCAGAAAGGCTGAGAAGGGAGGAGGAAGTTGATTTCTACTCCACAGGTGGATCACACAGACTTATTTTTGTTGTTTCACACAAGTAGTGTAGTCAGTGTCTGATATTGTTTTCTCCTGATTGTGAAAGATAATCCCAAATATTGTTTAAGGATGAGCATTTAACAACTTTTTGACCCACAGTCAAGCTAACACTAATCACTTGTCATGATGTTGCTCTCTCTAATGTTATATTTATGATGGTAATTAATTGTTTGTGAAAGGTTTTTTGGTCAAAAGACTATATTTGTTAGCACCATGGGATTATTGGGATTCATGTATAATTTGTAAGGCTATACTAATTACCATTAGCAGGTACCTGTCACCATTAACGGGTCTCGTCGCACAGGACAGACCCGTGAGCAAACCTCCGTCCTGTGCGACGAGACCCGTGTGCACACCTCTGTCCTGTGCGACGAGACCCGTTAATGGTGACAGGTACCTGCTAATGGTCTCGTCGCACAGGACAGAGGTGTGCACACGGGTCTCGTCGCAACAGGACAGAGGTGTACAAATCTTTTCACACCGACTTCCATTTAAAGTTCAGAAGGGTTATTTTTTTCTTGAAAATTTTTTAGATATGAGATTTTTGTATGACAGTGACATTTCTTTCAGACTCTACATCAGTCCCAGCTTTAGATAAGCCTTCAATAAAGGCATCGTATCCGAGAGCTCCAGAGCATGACTCATTTCCTTGAAACCCTGCCCTGCAGGAACTCAGTGGCTAGAGATCAGGCTCAGAGAGAATAAAACGGCCTGAAGGAACTCAAACATCTGGAGGACAACAAGAATCTTCCTGATGTGAGCCACAAGTGAAATATGATTAACGTTTTCTATAAACCCAACAGTAGGTCTGTTTTCTGGTCAGCATATCTGCTGGGGGATTTAGACTGGGTCTTTCGTTTTAGCTTAGTGTCATTATGCCAAATTAACACCAGAGTCCTGCTCCAACAGCACATTGTCCACCTGTCTGAGCAGCGAATGCAGGAGGCTTTACCCATAATGCAACAGGACAGACTCGACCTGTCACAACATGACAGCAACACACTCACTCACCTGAACTCAGGAATGAAGGAGGATCTACACACACACTAAAGTACACCACTGACAATATAGTCTTTATGATAAATGTCCTCAGATGGTTCTTCATATTTCTCTTAAATTACTCTGTATTTTTGGTGATTCTGTGTCATTTCTACATGTCCACACATCATCAATCGTTCTCATGAGCTGGGGCTTTAAAATGCAAAAATTTCAAAAATAATAAATCAAATAGAGTTCACAAAGTCTTCTTATGGTAACAACATGCATTTGAAGTATACTACACTATTTGGGGCCCAAGTCCAAAAAACAATGCCAAATGCACTACACACATACATCTTAAAGATTGATATATCAAGATATATGTTGTACAATATATAAAAACAGCCATATCAATTTTGTATCTGTTGTGGAGGTGTACCATTTGTGTACTTAAGTATTCTGATACTTACTAACAATATACTGTGCTCACGTTTTCATCGGAGCATATCTTTTAATCTGTTGAGAAGTTTTTAAGACATACCACCCAGTCTTATAGTACACTTATTTGGCCTATATCCAAAAACAACACCCTTGGTACTATATAGCACATTATTTTGGCCTAGGTCCAAAACACTACATCCTGTTTTCTATATAGTAACTCACTATAGTAACTGCCATGTTCAGTACTGAGTGCATTTCATTAAACAAGTTCCACTCTCTATCTACCTATATAGTGCATCAGAGAACAGTGATTATTGGCCACTTCCATCCCCGATAATAGAATGCTCTATACAGTGCTGCCATGTAGGGAACAGTGGTCATGGGCACTGCTGCTCCCTATAACAGTAATACTTTAAACCCTAAAGAGGTCCAGAGAGATGTAGAAACAAGTCGTTTCATGTTCAGTCACACCCTGATGTTAGGGGGCTTTTAACTAGTGTTTAAATTCCCATCCCAGTCAACTGCATGCGGACGGAACTCCAGGTCAATCTCATCAGCTTCACACCTCCGCACACCGACAGTATGTTTAAAAACTGAGGAGTGTACATGTACACACACACACACACACACACAACCCTGAATACACAGAGAGATGGAACGCGGGAGTGGAAGAGACATGGTGGCCAGAGTCGTCCCACCTGGTTGTGAAACCCTGAAAGAGCTGCGGTTCCCAGCTTTAGGATGGAGTAAACTGCTGAGTGTTCTGCTGTGATGCAAGTAAGAGCAGATGTCAGGAACCATATGGGTTCAAAAGGCTGACCACGAGTGCGCCACATCCAAACATCTGACATCTTTTAAAATGTGGTGAGTGAAGAAAGCAGTGTGGTCAGTAACTATGTTTACATTTTAGCTAAGAAAACAGCAGCTTTAGAATCAGAACAAGGAGACCAGTGTCTATCATTCCCACTCTAGGCCGGAACGCCGATACTGCACTATGGAACTTTGATGGAGCTACCGGAGAAACCCTCTCCAGAACTGTACAATGCTGCATATTTATGTAAAATCCTGTAATATTACTCTACTACCAAATGCTTCACTGACTACATATGGTGCATCGGTATCTCTCAGCCTGTCCTCAAATGTACATGTACAGCTGTCCATTAGTTGGCGCTCAGAGCATGACTGTATTTACAGCAGTGGAGTAAAATTAAATCCCTCCCCAATTGTAGGGGGAGCCCAGAAGCAACAAATACATATACTTAACATAAAGCAGCTTTATAACAGTCACATGTAAATGAGCTGTGTTATGATTGGCTGGGCCTTATTAAATAAGCACTCAAAGTGAAACACACACACGACAAGTGTTGTGTGCTGAAGGGATGGAGGTAAAATGCTATAGGCTGAATGGGTGGGGCTAAAACAAGATGGCTAAAATTACCTGGCTCAATGGGTGGAGTTAAACAACCTCAATTGGAACTTTTGGGGCTATACAACTATAGATTGAATGGGTGGGGCTAAACTGTGTAAAGCTGTTTAAATGTAGGTGTGGATCAGATGTGTGATGGGTTTATCTGTCTGCTGACAAGAGAAGCTTTCACAGTTGACTGCTGAACCAGAGTCAACACTGTCCCACATCTCTCCACAGTCAAATTCACACACCTCCTCCTCTACACTGGTCAGCAGCATTCTCCAGTGCACCAAGCTAACTCATTGCATACGGACATTAAAGGAGAAGTCTGGAGAAACATCAAACATCAACAAGACTGACCACTGAGCTCAGACCAATCAATCAGCTAAAACATGTTTGATGTGTGCTTCGTTAGTTTTAAAAACTGGAAGATGATGAGTTAACATTGTTAACAAACACTGCACTTGGACTGTCACCAATTTCTCCTTTGTAAACACAAACACCTGAAACCTTCATTTATCTGCTTTAAAAATGTGGTGAAAACCAGTGTAAAAATGTTTGTAGTAAAGCATAAGGGATAAACGTTATTTGTATGTTTAATAATGTTCAAACTGTAACTCTGCCTGACACAGTAATTACATTATTGTTACGGTCAGCCAAAAAGTGTGTAATTGCATTGTTGTGCTATTACATCAGCGTTATAACTGAATTCAAAATCATTCAAACACATACTGTATTTTCTGGATTATAAGCCGCTACTTTTTTCCACGCTTTAAACCATGCGGCTTATAACGAGGTGCAGATTGTTCTTCGTATGTGTGTTATTTTCCAGGTTGTTTTTTTTTTTTTTTTTTAAACTTTGCGGGTGCGTCTTGTATTCTGGTACGTCTTATAGTCCAGAAAATACGGTAGTTATTAGGCCCGTCGCAACAACTTCTTTGACTTATCCTACAATCAATGTAAAAACCCTGAATAATTTTTGCTGACACTAATATCACCAATTTTTCTCATCAAACAGAGCCCTTTAACACGAGTCAGTAAGACAACTTTGTTTAATACATGACATTTAGGACATTTAGGACATGCTGTCTAATACCAATGTATCACTGCTCTTTAAAAGGGTGTAAATGCATTATTACATTATTAGATTTATTTGGATGATATATCGTTATTATATATATGCGGAAATAATTTGTCCAAAAAATTACAATAACATTGCTCATCACCAGCCAAACAAAAACAATATCATGACAGTCCTAACTGGAAATACACCATCAGCCTGCTGAGCACTACTTTCAAACTGGACTGCAGTGGGCAGAATGATCACACAGTGATGACGTGAATGTGGTTCTGGTTCCTCTAGCAATCAGCTTCAGATTGTATTTATTTATAGACTAGGTCAATGTTCTGAACCACATTCCTATTAGGAATCAGTCAGAGGTTTTATGTGAAATCCTCTGTTAAAGATAACTTAACTCCACATGCTTCAATGGTGGGGTTTGGATGATTTGGTGTTGTCATGGTGATTCATGTCTTTTCCATTCACCACCACTGTAAAGGACCATAAGTTTAGTATACCATTTGTTTATAGGTAAACTAGAGGGTCCTTTTGTAGTCTGTGTAAATGTTCTGTATGTTTAGCAGGGCTATGTATTGACAAGACTCTGGTGATCACTGTGTAGGGGTCACGGTTGGATATATTGCAAAACTTTTTGCAAGGTGATTTATTGTGATTTAGGCCACATTTACAGGATTACTGATAGCTTCACACCTGTTTATTCACCTAAAAATTGCAAAGTATAGAAGATAGTCACACATGACAATTTTCTGAAGATCCTTAGCTACTCAGATGTGAATACAGAACTTATATATTTGTTTGAATTTGACCATGTTTTTGGCTTGTAGCTTATAAGGACTATAAAACTCTTCATAGCTTGTAAAGCTGATTAGATTGAAAATGATAGAGTAGTAAAAGCAAAATAAACAAAGTCGTATTACTACTATTAGTATTAGCAGTACAAGGAATTGGGTTGTACATGGCCTGAAGACTCAAATTTGAACTTAGAGTAGCTGTAGTGCTGATGTCATAACTCCACCCTTTCTCTTGCCTGCCATTAGTATGGGTGTGTTTTTCAGACATTCCAAGTGGATTTTAGCTATTCAGAGCTGGAATGCACACAGATAATGCATCAATGATTTCTTACACCCCTAATGTTCATTAATCAATCAATCATATTCTAGATATCTTAATAAAACCATAAAAACAAACAATATCCATATCTGATTGACAACAGTGCTGTACAGCTTGGACTTTACTAAATATGTACATACTGTCAGAAGTTCTGTCATTGTGATATACAGCATGGTTTCATTAAAAGTGTGAATATGATTTGTGCTTAATGAACACTGACCAACAGCATATTTCATTAAAAACAGTGTACTTAGCCCTGTTTAACTGGAAGTGCAATATAAATATACTAAGTGTTTATCAAGATGGGAAACATGCATATATAGATCACAAACTATTTTTATTGTAAAAAAAAAATTATTATTACCCACCATAGTAAGATCACATCTACTATGCAGGTTACAATCTGTGAGTGTGAACAAATTGCGTTTATAAGGGGTGTGTCTTTTGTGTGGAAATGGTTTGAAGTCTGGAAGGATGACACTCTGTGTGCTGTCTTTTGTAATTTATCCCGTAGAAACATTGCACACGACTTTGCTACGGTTTTTATTATATTGTATAGCCCAAGTTCTCTCCAGCATATGGAGAAATGGGGCTGCTGAGGTGGTTAGGGGACCTTCCTTGTGACTGGAAGGATGCTGTTTTGATTCCCTGAACTGGCAGGACATGACTGAACTCATCCTTTGCTCTCAGGGCGCAGTGCATTGGGCTGCCCACTGCTCCAGGCAGGTATGCTTACAGCGTGTGTGTGTTTGGGTTAAATGCAAGTCTGCATGCACTTCAAACAGCCCTGGCACAATAAGCCCAATATTTATGGCATATTTTCCGTAGAGCATCACGTTGACTGTGTTATACAGCATCAGCCTGGTGTTCAGAAGGCTGAGTGTAGTTTAGTCAGTACTATTAACACTACAGGCTCCAGCTGTCTGTATGTGAGATGTTACACACACTGTGAACTTTCTGAGTGCATTAATTGTACGCATGCAAGCAAAGCCACAATGACAACAGCCTAAAATCATCTGCTGTGGTTTAGATTTCAGCCTGAGCAGCAGAGCAGGAGGGAAGATCTCTGTATACAGTCAATTACAGTCACATTAGTGCTCTGCTGTAAGTCTCCCTCCTCCTGCCTGCACACAAACCCTAAACAAGCCCGGTTTGAAGCCCAGTTCTCCCAGTCCAAACCGTCAGACTGGGGCTCGAGGCTGCACTGACAGTCAGGAGGGAAGGGCGCTGCCAAAACAAACAAACAAACAAAACAAACCAATAAACAAACACCACTAAACCCAGAAGCTCCCGCCGCTTCAGGCCGGGAGCAGCGCACCGGCCAGCCCCGGGGCGCTGCAGGAGTGAGCAGGGAGTGACAGAAATAGTTCTGAGGAGACACTTCCTATAAAAGGACAGCAGTAGTTCAGCTCGCCTCGGCGCAGCTGCGCGGGCTCGCGCTCAGCTCCTACCATCTCTGCGGCGGCTGAAGTGGGCCTTGGGGCGGAGGAGCGCGCGAGCAGGAGGGTTGGGTCGCCGCTGTGTGGCTGCTGAATCGGTTCTGTCGCGGTTCGGGTCGGTCGTGTCGTCGCCGCGTCGCCGCTGCCCAGCCCTGTCAGCGATTCCACTTCCTCTACAGAAAGGGGAGGGGGAGAGTCGTTACACATCCGGGTCATGGGAGACCTAACAAGCCGGCCAATCAGAGCGCGCTAAGTAAGGCATGGCCAAATATGGAGAACGGGGTGGGTGGGGCGACGGCGGAGCGTCTGCAGTGGCGGGGAAGGGACGCTAGGGGGAGACATAAAGCAAAGTATTTATTCTGAAGGTTTTCATCATCGGTGATAAATCATAAATGTGTAATATATATATATATATATATATATATATGTGTGTGTGTGTGTGTGTGTGTGTGTGTGTGTGTGTGTGTGTGTGTGTGTAATGTTTTAGATATTTAAAGATGCTTGGTGGCTGGAACGTTGCTGGTTTGATTGCCTAAATTGGCAGGGCATGACCGGCACTGGGCACTGTGGATAGCTGTCTGACCACCCGGCAATATGTGCTCACTGCCCCATTTGTGAATTCACTAGTGTGTGTTACACTGTGTTTACATAGTTCAAATTGGAGTGACAATTCTATGTGTGCACACAGTGAGACTATGAGCACTTTACCTTTATATATATACCTTTATATTATATATATTATGTAGTCTATCTCATATATAGTGTCTACTTACTTATAGATCCTGTGTATATATAAGTATGTATATATACATAAGTAGAGACTATACATGAGGTAGTCTACCTCGTGTATAGTATCTACTTACTGTTTACTTATAGATCCTGTGTATATTATGTGTAAAGTCATAACTTATCAGCATAGTTTGTGCATATGACAATAAAACTTTAAAACTTGTATATATAAACTCTTTATTTTTCTTTCTTCCTATTTCATATGTATTTAAATTGAATTAGATGTAATTTATTAGTTTAAAGTGATCATAGACTGCCCCATCTAAAGAAACAAGTAAAAATAACATATGTACAGGATTATATATATATATATATGAATAGATATGAATAGAATTCATGTATCTTACCGTGCTTGGTTCGGGATATGAGACATAGGAGCTTGAAGAGGAGTCCTGAACCCCCGCGATAGTTCAGCAGCAGTCGTAATCATGAGGACTCCGGACGGAAGTGGGACCAGGTGGCGGACGGCGCGGTCAAAGCAGGTAGCGGTCAGCACGCTCGACTGATCAGCGCACTGACTCGTAGTGACGATCACACTTCAGTACTGGTCACACTGATCAGCGCAGCCGCACGATTTATTATTTAGTCTCAGCGTTTAGAGTGCAGTTACTGACTGTCCTGTTAATATGACTCTCAGGAGGGACACACACACACACACACACACACTCTCTCTCTCTCTCTCTCTCTCTCTCTCTCTCTCTATCTATCTATCTATCTATCTATCTATCTATATATATATATAAATAAAAAATGTGTGTGTGTGTGTGTGTGTGTGTGTGTGTATATATTATATATGTAGCGTGGCCCCCACCAACATTGTGGTGTTAGCTTGACCAAAATCATTAGTGTGGTGACCATTGACCTCCTATAACATTTATGAAACTAGCAGATGCCCTTATCCAGAGCGACTTAGATCTAAGATCTGGTCATAACATTGCTACTGCGGCATTATTGTCCCTCCTACTGCATTTGTCCAAAACCACTAGTGTGGCATTAGTACTGTTTTTTTTTTTTTTTTTTTTTTTAACTTTTAATTAAAATCGTTTTTCTTAACGAAAGATTCAAGAGGTCAAATGAAGGTTACGTTCTAAATGTTAACCAGCTAAAGCGGAGTAACAGGTAATATCTTATTGATATGTTCTGCGCTGAGGAACAGTGCCCAGAACCTTTGGTGGACAGTGCATGTGGATGTGCAGTGTTGGTGCCGGTGTGCATATCTCCGTTAAAAAAATGTTTTTTTAATTTTGGGGCACTGCACAGCGAAGCTCATCTGGTGTGCAGCGACCTTTACACATACTCCAGTAGAAATCCCTTGGGTAGTAATAATCGTTATAATAATAATAATATTGATGATAATGAGAGCCCTGTTTGTTGAAACATTTGGCTGAAATGATGTTTGGGTTCTGCAGAGATTAGCTTGGTTCTGTACTGCATCATGGAGCAGAGGGTGTGTAGAAGTGCTGTGTCTCAGGAATCTTCAGATATGTGCTGTAGTGTTTCCTGGCCAGGGTCTACAGAACCTCTCCTGCTCTCCAGTTTGTTGTTTTTCTAAGAACGTTCTGGCTGTCAGATTGTTTCCAACAACAGCAGGAAGATTAACGGCTCTCTGCTCTGAACCTCTCCCGACTCTCCACCACTGCGTTTGGACAGCTGGGCCAAATCCAATCCTCCGATCACTGTTACCTTTCCTCAACAAAACACACACCAGTCTGTTTGAGAAGGTGTTCTATTGCCAGTACTCTCTATAGGGAAGTACTGCAAGTAGAATAAGACTCTCTGGAGCACATAAACAAATGTGTGCCTGATGGCACCATGCCTAATGCCAGGTGTTGGCTAGAGGGGGGTAAAGCCCCCTAGCATTGAGTTGTGGAGCCGTGGAACTGTGTACACTTTGAGTTAGATGAGCTGGGGAGCTTGTAATGAGTTGGGGTGGTAATCATTCAATCATTCATTCCTGGCCTCACTAATGCACTTGTTGGTGAATGCAATCAAATCCTCACAGCCATGCTCCAGAAACTAGTAGAAAGTCTTCTCTGGACAGTAGAGACAAATACTCCAACAAAAGGAGGATTAACTCTCTTTAAAACCCTTGATTTAAGAAGGAACAGTTAATGAGCAGCTGTCCCAATACTTCTGTCCATAGAGTGTATCACATACAGTATCTTGGTTAATTGAATCTGGGATCAGTGATAAATCATGAAAATGTCATCTTTCATTGAACTGCTCGTTATCCACCTGTCTAGTGAAATACAGCAGATTCATTGTCTTGGTTTTTGAGGTGGTTGGAGGAGAAGGTAAAATAAAAGAGCAAGAGTCAAAATAATCAGGTTTGATTTGCAGAACCTCATTGGTTCTGTACTCCCAAAAACTGAGCCAACACTGCAGTAAATTATTCAGTATCTGAATTTTCCAGTGTCTGCTATGAATTATTCAGTGTTCAATATAAACTAATCAGGATCCCAGATAAATAGTTCAGTGTCTACTGTGAAATATTCAGTGTCTACACTATGGATTATTCAGTATGCACTGTATCTTGTGTCCACTATGGATTTTCAGTGTATATACTATGAATTCTGTAATTAGTATGAATCTAATGTGCAATTGATGTTTGGGAAGGAGTATTGAGCTGCATTCAGGACTTTAGGGGTTCAAAGGACACCGGCTGCATCTGAATACTTCTCTGAATGTCCTCTCCTAGATTTTGCTGGTCTGGTAATCATGTGGATCAACAGATAGTCAGCTTTGCCAGTAAATTTACTGAGGCCATGAGATTCAAATCAGCAGATTCAAGGAGAGTAGACAGGAGAGGAAAGGCCGGTAATGTATTCCAGTGGTGTTAACAATTGATCTGGAGGTCATGTCTGGAGTTACATTGAAAAATACTGAGTAGAGCGCCCCCTAGTGTCTGTGTTTATATGAGTTCAGAGCAGAGGGACAAGAAGGAGCAGTGCTAGTGTGTGTTAGTGGTGTTAGCTGCTGATGGGCAGGCTTTGGGCTGTCAGATACACACATGTGGTTTTAATGAGCTGTTCTCAGCAGGATTGATTCACCTCTCTCCTAACAGACGCTATGTCGTAAAGCATCCCGTCCTGAACGCTCACTGCCGACAGCGGCCAAGATTTCCGTTTTATGAGCAATTTTAAAGGAATAGTTTCACAAAATGTCTAATTTACAACCTCTCCCTCCTGTAAATCAGCTTTCTTTAGGTTCACACCAGAGGTACAAGACTAATGAAGCCAACAAGCGATGGAAGCTTATGTACACCAATTAGCATGGTGCTAACTGCAGGCCTAATTCACACTTTTGCTGGATTGCTGCATGCTGATGGCTTCTCTCACAAACACCTAGTTGAACCCACCAGTTAATAGCCAGGTATACTCAGTGTGGTTACTCAGTTCCCCACCCATGTGCCAATGAACTCAAAGGGCTGAAGATCAAATTCAGCAGTTGCTGTTTTGAACGCTGCACTTTCTTCTTCTTTTTTTTTTTTTTTAGCACTATGGTATTTAGTGAACATAAGTGTTCATTATTTGTTTGCTAAATTAGCCTTGAGGCTTAACTGCTAATTGGTGTACATAACCACCTATTTGCTACATTAGCCTTGTAGCTTAACTGCTAATTGTTGTACATAACCATCTATTTTTGGTACATTAGCCTCAGAGCTTGAGTGCTAATATCTTACATAACTATTTTTGGTACATTTGCATCATAGCTTGAATGCTAATTGGTGTACATAACCATCTGTTTGCTAAATTATCCTCATAGCTTAACTGCTAATTGGTGTACATAACCAAATATTTGCTGTATTAGCCTCATAGCTTGAGTGCTGTCTGGTGTACATAAATGTCCATTAATGCTAATGGGTGTATGTCAGTATTCATTATTAATTCACTACATTAGCTCAATAGCTTGAGTGTTAATTGGTGTACACAAATGTCCATTGTTTGTTAGCTACATTAGCTTCATATCTTGAGTGCTAAGTAGTGTACTTAAGCATCCGTTATTTGTTAGCTACGTTAGCCTTGTGGTTTAAGTGCTAATTGGTATAAATATGTTTACATGTATTCATTAGCTACATTAGCCTCGTACTATTTATTGAATAGCAAGCAGGATAGAAAACAGCCAGTCAGAGACACTTCAGCCGGTGTCAAGGCAACGAGTGGGCGGGTCATCATTTGGAAGGTCACCATCCACCGCCATGCCCTCTATATGCCATTAGAGGCAGAGTTACAGATGGTTTGGGAATGAGGAATGTGACTGGGAGTCTGAGGGGAAATGTGTGTAGATTTATTTAGATGTTTAAAGTTTACTAACTTTATGTGGAGTTAAAAGCGCTTTGGTCTGAGGAGAGAAAAACGTGAAAAACAAAAGAAGCAGGAAGGAGGGAGGGGGAGAGGGGAAAGGAGGTCAGAGTGTAATAATGTCCTCGGGTCTGTTGATAATGGCATTATGGGTATTGTTGAGCAGCACATAGTTGGCAGACTGACTGCTCCTGCTGTTCTACACTGGAGGGGAGGGGGGACGAGAGAGGGAGAGAGGGAGAGGTGAGTTGGATCAGTTAAAGCAGAATCTTGAAACCTTTAGATCTTTGAGTTTTTATTGGAGTGAGGAAGAGAGAAGGAGAGAGAGGGAGGGAGAGTGAAAAAGGGAATAAGGAAAGAAAAGAGAAGGTGGAGAATGGAGAGATAGGGTAGGAGTTGGGGGAAAGGTCAAGAGAGTAAAGGGATGAAAAGAGAGTGAGGGGTGTAAATAAAGCAGAGAGCCAGAAAACAAAGATGGTGAACGAAAAAAAGGATGAGAGGGAAGAGAAAAGGGCAAGAGAGGGAAACAGAAAGAAAAGAGAAAAAGAGATAAGGAAGGGAGAGAAGGAAAAGAGAGATAGAGATGTGGTCTTTCCCCGTGTCATGCTGAGGGATGGAATGTTGTTTGGTGTTTCTGTGGTGTATGTTTGTGGTTGTGTGTGTATGTGTGTGTGGTGTGTTTGACATCAGCAGGTTGTGTAATGGGCCTCAGTGAGTCTGGCTGCAGAAATCTCTCAGAAATCACAAACGTGTGGGTTCAACTCCCACCACTTTCTGGAGGAGGTTGGGTGGGGCTGAGAGAGAATTAAGTACATGCTGTTAGATGGTTGTGTATAATGTGTTGACGCAGACACACACACATACAGTTGTGTTCAAAAGTTTACATACCCCAGCAGAATTTTTGCTTTCTTGGTTTTTGATTTCTTTTTTCTGAGAATATGAATGATAACAGATGGTTCCTCTCATGGTTAGTGGTTGGGAGAAGCCATTTATTGTCAAACGACTGTGTTTTCTCTTTTTAAATCATAATGACAACCAAATACATCTAAATGACCCTGATCAAAAGTTCACATACCCTGGTGATTTTGGGTTTGAATGGCTACTAAAGGTAACATCCTCACCCGTGACCTACTTGCTTGTAATCAGTGTGTGTGCATTAAAGCTGAGTGAGTTTCTGGGATCCAGACAGATGCTTGCATCTTTCATTCAGTCATGAGGAAAGCAAAAGAATTGTCAACGTATCTACAGGAAAAGGTAGTGAAACTGTATAAAACAGGAAAGGGACACAAAAAGATATCCAAGGAATTGATAATGCCAGTCAGCAGTGTTCAAACTGTGATTAACAAATGCATAATCAGGGGCTCTGTAAAATCCAAACTGTGATCATGTAGACCAACAAGAATTGGCAGGAAAATTGTTTGGGATGCTAAGAAAAACCCACAAAAAACATCAGCTGAAATACAGGACTCTCTGAAAACTAGTGCTGTGGCTGTTTCAAGATGCACAATAAGGAGGCACTTGAAGAAAAATGGGCTGCATGGTCGAGTCACCAGAAGAAAGCCATTACTGTGCAAATGCCACAAAGTATCTCGTCTACAATACGCCAAACAGCACAGAGACCAGCCTCACAACTTCTGGAATTTGGAGTCATGAGACCAAAATCAAACTTATTGGTCACAGCCATAAACGTTACATTTGGAGAAGTGTCAACAAGGCCTATGATGAAAGGAACACCATTCCTTCTGTAAACCATGGGGGTGGATCACTAATATTTTGGGGATATGAGCTACAAAGGCACAGGAAACATGGTCAAAGTTGAAGGACAGATGAATGCAGCACGTTTTGAGCAAATGCTGGAGGCAAATTTGCACTCATCAGCTGGGAAGCTGCACATAGGTCGTATTTGGACATTCCAACATGACAACAATCCAAAACACAAGGCCAAGTCGACCTGCCATTGGCTACAGCGGAACAAAGTGAAGGTTCTGGAGTGGCCATCTCAGTCTCCTGAACTCACTCAGTATCATTGAGGCACTCTGGGCAGATCGCAAACATTCAGTTCATGCAAGACAGCCCAGGAATTTACAGGAACTGGAGGCTTTTTGCCAAGAATGGGCAGCTTTACCATCTGAGAAAATAAAGAGCCTCATCCACAACTACCACAAAAGACTTCAAGCTGTCATTGATGTTAGAGGGGGCAATACACGGTACTAAGAACTGGGGTGTGTAAACTTCTGGGTCTGGATCAGGGTCATTTAGATGTTTTTGGTTGGCATTATGATTTAAAAAAGGAAAACACAGTCACTACTAACCTTGAGTGGGGAAGACAGTTTTAAATCATTCATATTCTCTGAAAAAAGGCCAGGAAAGCAAAAATTCTGCCAGGGTATGTAAACTTTTATGTCACACACATACATGTATTTTTAGCCCCGCCCATTCACACTGATAAAAGGGGTGTTTCTGCCTGGATATTTTTCTAAAACAAGGCTAAATACATGGCAACCTATCAAAGCACAGCTTATCTACATATACAAAATGTTTCCTCTGGGTATTAAAAAATAGTTTATTCTGCTTTTGTTGGAGTAACTGTCTCTACTGTCTACTAGATTTTAGAGCACTGGAGAATTAGAGAATTATAGATTTGATTGGGTTCAGTGACGAGCTAGAGTAAGTGGAGCCACTGTAACCAGATCATTTAATTTAATTCGCTTCTCCTGGCATTGGTTTTAATGATATGGCTAATTGGTGTATGTATGTCTCTCTCTGTGTTTCAGTGTTGGGGCTGGGGGTTGGAGCTCTGTTTTCCGTGCTGTTCTTTAAGAGTAAGTGTCTACTTTTTATAATCTTACAGAATATTATATCACTAAACTACAATCATAGCAGTCAACCATGCAGCACCTAACACATAAACGCTGCAGTGGTCCATTGCTGTCATATGTCAACATGTCTGCCATCTTGGTCCAGACAAGACTGGCATGTAAACAAAATGCCTCAAATTGTCTGTAATCTAGCCAGCTATAGGCATGATGGTGGTGGGTTAGTGTGTGTTGCACTGGTACAAGTGGATCAGACGTAGCATTGCCACTGGAGTGGAGTACAACACTGTGTCCGCTCACTGTCCACTCTATTTGACATCCCTACCTAGTTGCTCCACCTTGTAGTAGTCAAGTCAGAGACAGAAGCTCATCTATTTTCTGCACAGTGTGTAAGGTCATCCTCTAGTCCTTCTTCAGGGCTGACAGGACGCTGCCCACAGGACACTGTTGGCTGGACATTTCTGGTTTGTGGACTGTTCTCAGTCTAGCAGTGGCACTGAGGGGTTTCAACACTCCAGCATCACTGCTTTGTCTGATCTACTCATAACTGTGCATAAGTCATAATGTTATATAATGTGTATATAGTATATTTGTGTGTGTGTGTGTGTGTGTGTGTGTGTGTGTGTGTGTGTGTGTGTAGGACGCACATGGCCTGTATCATTTGGAACGGGGATGGGTCTGGGTATGGCGTACTCCAACTGCCAACACGACTTTAAATCCCCACATCTACTACATGGACACATGGTGAAGGTAACACACACACACTCATACACTTGAGTTAAGTTCCTTAAACCTCTTTGCTCCAGGGGACGCTGTAGCATGGCCCACCCTGTGCTCAAACCAGCTTTGATGCTGGGATGCCTTTTAAAAAGTATTTATGTCTCATGAACTTTTCCACATTTTTCCACATTACACCCACAAACTTAAATGTTATTTATTTTTCTACCAACACAAAGTAGCAAGTATGTGTGAAGTGAAAAGAAAATAATATATAAATCTCAAAAATTTAAATAAATGAAAATCTGAAGTGTGGCCTGCATTTGTATTTCGCCCCTTGTGTTCTGATACCCCTAAATAAAGTCCAGTGTGACTAATTGCCTTCAGGGATAACGTTTTGGAGAAGTGTAAAGCAGGGTTGGATTGTGAGAAAATATCCCCTGCTATGAATGTCTCATGGAGCAATGTTCAGTCCATCATCTGAAAATTGAAGGAATATGGCACAGCTACAAAATGTGTAAAACGTAATGGAAGCTTACACCCAATCAGTTGGCACTGGACCTACAAGGCTAATAAGACTTACAAATAATGGAAACATACCGTAGCCAACAAAAGTGAGTACAACCTTGCCAACTTCATGAGACAAACTAGAGAAATGAAACTTGGAAATAACTTAGTATATAGCTTGTATAGCAGTAAAGGTTTAATGTCTTCTGAAAATAACTCAACACACAGCCACTAACGCCCAGATAGCTGCAATACAAGGAAGTGCACCTCACGAGAACATGTCCAAATTGTGACCAATTGTACCAATGTCATGTGGCTCATTAGAGTTACCATTTTCCAGGTGTGTATGGGGAGCAGAGCTGTTAAATTCAGTGCTTTGGGTACAATTCTCTCATACTGGCCACTGGATATTCAACATGGCACTTCATGGGAAAGAGGATCTGAGGATGTGAGAAACAAAATTGTTGCTCTCCACAAAGTAAGTCTAGGTTATAAGAAGATTGCTGAACACCCTGAAACTGAAATGCAGCGTGGTGGCCAAGGTCATACAGTGGTTTCACAGGACGAGTTCCACTCTCACCAGGGTCCACCAAAGAAGTGGAGTCCACATCTTCAGCATCAAACCAAGAGGTTAACTTCAAAAATGAGATGCATGAGTGGTGCCAGCATTGCTGCAGAGGTTGAAGAAGTGGGAGGTCAGCCTGTTAGTGCTCAGACCCTACATTGTATTAACTTGGTCTGCATGGCCATCATCCCAGAAGGAAGCCTCCTCTGAAAGAAAGCCCACAAACAGTTTACTAAACACAAGCAGTCCAAGAGCATGGATTACTGGAACCTGCTTTGTGGTTTGAGGAGACCAAGGTAAGCCTGTTTGTTTCAGATGGTGCCAGTCTGTATGGCGGCACCCTGGTGAGGAGATAACTGTGTCTTGCCTACAGTCAATCATGGTGGTAGCTGCATGGTCTGGGGCTGTATGAGGATGCTGAAGGTAAAAGTGATGGACTGGTCAATTATGTGTTCAGACCTAAACCAAATCGAGTTCCTGGGGGTCATCCTCAAGCAGAAGGTGGAGGAGCACAAGGTGTCGAACATCCACTAGCTCTAGGACGTCATCATGGAGGAGTGGAAGAGAAGTCCAGTAGCAACCTCTACAGCTCTGGTGAATTCTATGCCCAAGAGGTTTAAAGCAGTCCAAGTTAAGTGGTAGTCACACAATATATTGACACTATGGACATAATTTGGACATGTTGACTGTGAGGTGTACTCACTTGTGTTGCAGCTATTTGCGCATTAATGGCTGTGTTGAGTTATTTTGAGAAGTCAGAAAAAATCTATACTGCTATACAAGTTTTAAACTGTAAACGTTATATCCAAGTTATATTTCTGTAATTTGTCCCATGAAAAGATATAATAAAATATTTGCAGAAATGGTAATGAATGTTGGATACTGCATACCCCACCAATTAGCACTGGACCTATAATTCTAATGTAGCCAGCATGTAATGGAAATATATGCCCCACCAAATAGCACTCAAGCAACTGGGCTAAGTTGCCCCCCCAACACGCACGCACACACACACACACAACATTTAGCTCTGGAACTACTAGGCTAATGTGTCCAACTTGTAATGTAAGCTTATGTACACCAATTAGCACTGGCGCTAAATTTCTTTCTCTCTCTGTCACTCATTCTGTTTCAGGACCAGTAGGAGAGCGCTGGTTTTGCATTTGGCTTTCTTCTGTCTCCTGTTGTGTGTGTGTGTGTGTGTGTGTGTGTGTGTGTGTGTGTGTGTGTGTGTGTGCGCGTGTTAGTTTATTGAATAAACAGTTTGACAGAAATCTTGTCACACTCTCTTCTTTAATAACAGCCTGATATGATGTTCTCTGTGTGTGTGTTGGAGAGAATGTCTTGTATGGAATGTGTGTAAGTAACTGTGCCATGCTGTGCTCTTTGACGGTGTGTGTGTGTGAACGAAAGTGTGGGTGAGTGTGTATTTGCAAGCATTTGTGTGTGTGTGTATTAATGAGTGTTGGAGTTAAACTCCTGCTGGTTTGGAATAGAAGCCAGGTCCAGCACCTGCAGCCAAAGGAGGGAGAGACGGGGGTGGGAGTTGGAGGGGGTTGTATTATACTGATCAGAATCCAGAAGTTAATGCTTATGAAAGAAAACCATCAGAAACAAAGAAAAAGACAAAAGTATTGGGACTCCTGCTTATTAACATTCTTCTGAAATCAAGGGTATTAAAAAGAATGTATACCACTTTGGGGAAAACGGTACATGGAAAAAACATTTACATTTATGGCATTTAGCAGACGCCCTTATGCAGTGCGACTTACAAAAGTGCTTTGCTGTTCACTTAGAATATCCTTAGCTAGAAGACAAGGCGAGAACCTAGAGATTCCTCACGCTTATCCTGTTGAAACAAATGTCTTTATGGAGTTAAGTCAATGGTAAACATAAGAAATGGTAAATGGGAAAGATTAACATGAGAAATAAGGTTACCTTGAAAAACAACACTAAATGTTGAAGTAACAATAAATGTGAAAAACTAAAATGCAAAAACCACAGCAAATGAAAAGTCAATGGGAAATGTGAAACAACAGTAATGTGAAAATTAAAAACAGCAAATAAAAAACAATAGTAAATGGGAAAAACAATTGGTACACTTAAAAAGCAGTTAATGTGAGAATAATGAATGAGAACAAAGCTTACGTGAAAATGGGAAATACAACAGGAAATGTGAAAACAAAGACAAATGACAAAAACAGAATAAACAGAAAAGAAAAGAGACTGTGAGAGAGCGAGAGAGAGACTGTGATTGTGTGTGTGTGTGTGTGAGAGATGTTGGGGGGGGGGATTATTAGGCAGTAATGAGGTTCATTACATTAATGCAGGCCAGACGTCAACACTAACACACACACGCACACTCTTTCAACTATTGTAATCTCTCTCTCTCTCTCAGTGAAACACTGTTAGCAGTCATGTGACCTTGAGAGGTTGGGAATGATTGGGTTTACACGTCTGCATTCAGTCTCATCACTGTGTGTGCGTGTGTGTATGTGTGCAGCAGAATGTGGGGAATGTTCTAGAAGGCCGGTTTTGGGCTGAGGCTCAGAACTTATTACTAACAGGTGAGTGTCTACACACACACACTCTCACTCAGTAAGGTGGTGTGTTCTGCTCTGAAATCAGGCTGTAAACGTTAACACCTTTACACACACACACACACACACACACGTTCCTTTGCAAGTCAAGCGAGTAAGACTCTTGGTAGGGGGAGAAAGGAGGGGTCCCATCTGCACACCTGCAGAGAAAGAGCGCGAGAGATACATTTACAGTGAACAGTGAAAATGTAAGTGTAAATATGGCTTAATGGCTGGGGCTAAACTGCTGTATGTTGAATGGGTGGGGCTAAATTCTATAGACTGAATGGGAGGGGCTAAACTGCTGTAGGATGTTGCAATGAATCTTGTAGATGTGATTACTACATGAACAGGGCTTATTTACATATAGCGGTCTTAAAGGTACACTGTGTTTGTAATTCTAAGGGATTACTGGTTTGGATTTATGACTGCTTTTGGTTTATAAATCCAAACAGATGTTAGTGAAGCTTGGGGCAGAAAAAACTGTGTGTGTGTGCGTGCGATGTGGGTGTCAGGCGGATTATGAGTGTGTGAAGGAGAATCTGTCAGACAGGCATGAACAGGCACACTGATGTCTAACAACCCCCCCCCAACACACACACACACACACACACACAAAGACTGCATACTAGGGGGGTGGCAGTGGCAGTGGACTGAGGGTATACTTGCTTCTGTAATAAAGAATGAAGAATATCAGCATCCAGCAGTTATGCACCACTCATTCAACAATTAGAACCACTAGTTTAGCCTACATCAGATTAGCCCCACCCACTCAACCTACAAACTTTGGCCCAACCCATTCAGCCTACAGTCCATTCAGCCTACAGCAGTTTAGCTCCACACATTCAACATAGAGCAGTTTAGCCACACCCATTCAGCCTACAGCAGTTTAGCCCCACCCATTCAGCCTACAGTAATTTAACTCCACCCATATAATTTTCTGCTAGTTTTTAATGTATATTTGGATGGCAATATTACAAAGTAGAATTACCCACCAGTGCAGAAGTATTTTTCTGCTCAGAGCTCGAACTCCCTCTCCCTTACCAAACTCAGAGCAGATTGGGGGAAAGGTTTAAAGTCCCCCTGGCCTGAAGGCTTTTAAAACCACCCATAATCTGGAAGGCCACACCCCCTTCAGCCATTGGCTGGTAGCAGTCGTTCAAGGCCGAAGCTCAGCCAACGACTGGAGATGTGAAACGGCTCGCCAACCGCAGCGCTATGCCGCTGTCCAACCGCAGCGCAGGGGGCGGGGCCTGTGTGAAAACGGGTGGAGAAACAAACTGGCGTTAAGGGGAGGGGCGCGCGGCGCGTGTGTCTGCGCGCGCTCGGTCTCGCGGAGCAGGCTCGAGCCGTTGTCCTCGGCTCTTCTGATCGGACGGTAAGTGACCTTCACTCCTAACCAAGCAGGACACAGACTTAGACACAGAGTTACAGACTGAACTTGTACAGAAACAAAAGAGAGAGAGAGAAAGATAAACAGAGAAAGAGAGATAGAGAGAGAGAGAGAGAGAGAGAAACAGACAGAGAGAGAAAGAAAGAAAGAGAGACAGAGAGAGAAAGAAAGAAAGAGAGAGAGGTAGTCTGGTGGGGCTCTGCAGGGTCTCCGGGGGTCGCACCTCTCTGGGTTTAGGTGCTTTAGGTTGGGGTTTAGGGGTCGTGAAGGTGTGTGAAGCGCGTGTTTGTGCTGTCAGACGCACTGGAGGACCCCTCCGGTGTGTGTGTGTGTGTGTGTGTGTGTGTGTTGGAGCAGCGAGGAATGTTATTTATGTTATTTATGAAAGAGCGGGGAGCCGGGGAGCTCAAAGCCTCTGAGAGAGATGGAGACGAGAGAGAGAAGGGAAAGAGTGAGAGAGGGGGGAAGAGAGAGAATGAGAGAGCGAGAGAGGAAAGAGTGAGAGAGGGGAGAGAGAGCAAGAGAGAGAATGGGGAAGAAAGGAAGAGAGAAAGAGAAGGGAAAGAGAGAGAGAGAGGGGGAAGAGTGTGTGTGTGTGTGAGAGAGAGAAAGAGAGCAAGAGAGTGAGAGATAAGAGAGGGGGGAGAAAGGGGGGAAGAGAGGGAAAGGGAGTGAGAGGAAAGAGAGAAAGGGGAAACAGACAGGGGAAGACGGAATGATAGTGTGTTAGAGAGTGAGAGAGAATGGAAGACAGGGAGTGGGGAAAGAGATTGGAGGGTGAAAGGGAAAAGATAGACAGAAAAAGAGAGAAAGAGGTCGAGGGGGAAGAGAGAGGAGAGAAGGAGTGGGGAAAAAGCGAGTGTGTTAGAAAGAGAGAGAGGAGTAAGGAAAAGAAAGAAAAGGGGGGGGGAAATGGGAAAGAGGGATAAGAGTGAATGAAATATAAAGGGGGATAGAGGGTAAAGAGAGAAGGAAAGAGAAAGGAGAAAAGTGTAGATAGAGGGGGGAATAGATAGAGAGCAAGAGAGAGGGGGGGCATTTTTGGGACACATTGATATGCCTGAGTTTATTAGAGTCAGGTGGAGACTCTCTCTCTCTCTCACTCACACTCACACACACACACACACACACAGTAGGTCTCTTCCTCTTTGCTCACTGTGTCTCTGTCTCTCTATCACGCATTCTCTCTAATCTCTTCCTCTCTGTATCTACATATTTCTCTCTCTCTCTCTCTCTCTCTCTCTCTCTCTCTCTCTCTCTCTCTCTCTCTCCTGCAGCTCAGAATAATTGTTTTAAAACAGTAACAGTGAGTTTACAGCCGCGTGACGTGGCCTAGTTTTTCCATACACTATCTGACCAGTGTGTGTGTTTGTGTGTGAGTGTGTGTGTGTCTGAGAGATTGTGTGTGTGTGTGTGTGTGTGTGTGTGTGTGTGTGTGTGTGTTGTCTTTAGGCAAAACTTAATCTGGAACAAATCAGAGATGACTGGAAGTCTGTGTTACAGTCAGACTGTTCTGTACAGTGTGACGTACAGCACTAAAGCTAGAGGTGTACTGCAGTGGCCAACAGAAGAACTGATAATCATTATGTTAACATTTGATATAATCAATCAATATTCAGTCGAGTAAATCACTGAATTACAGTAAATCACAGTGTTGGTGGTTCATAATTTTACAGTGGGAAACAAACTGAGCCTAACTGTTATATTGTGTGCTGTATCCATTCCACACCCAGTAAGGAGCACTGGAAGCTACAGGCCTTTACATTTTAGGCTCCTGGATACCACATAAACTGTGGATACCACATAAACCCTAGATACCACATCAGCCCTGGCTGCTCCAGAATCCCTGAATACAAAAAAACCCTGGATACCACACAAACACTTTAAATTGGCAAACCCTGGATACCATTCTTAAGCCTTTGATACCACAGAGGTCGCAGATACCACAGAAACACTGGATACTACAGAAGCACTGGATATGCAACTTAAACACTTTATATGGCAAACCCTGAATACCACATAAGCCCTGTATACCACAGAAACCCTAGAGAGCACATAAGCTCTGGATATCACAGAAACACTTCCCTGGATACCAGAGAACCCCTGGATACCACAGGAACACTGGGTACCACATAAGCCCTGAATAGGACGGAACCCATGGATACCCCATAAGCTGTGGACACCACATAAGTCATGAACATCGCATAAGCCCTGGATATTGTGTAGGCCGAGGATACCACATGGGTACTGGAACCATACCACAGAAAACTAGATTCTACAAAACCCTGGATACAACAGAAATTCTGCATACCACAGCACTGAATACTAGTGATGGGTCATACTGTGCCAAGGCTTCGGAGTGCATGTCAAGAAATTCAGGAAGTCTTTTATGGAGCATGTGTCGAGGCTTGCTTCATTCGGGACTAGTGACATTACTGATGACGTCTGAAGCCTCGCTGGTTTAGGAATCGGTTTGAGTGTTGGCATAATTTATGAACATACATAAAGTGCAATGGAAATATTAATAAAAAGGAAAATATCACCATCACCTTCAATGCTTCAGTGGTTCATGAGGTTTTACCTGGTCATCACTTCTGGATACCACAGAAACCCTGGATACGATGAGAAGAAGCATTAGAAAGAGGAGTGGTGTTAAGAGACTCTAGTGAGTTAGGGCTCTATCAGGTCATTGGCTGCTATGTATTGTGGGCCTTGTGGCACAACAACGTCACATTTGTTCCTATCGTCCCTCCAGGTGCAGCGATGAGTCCTGGGACACTGGTTGTGTGTGTGTCTGTGTTGCTCTCCCTGTGTTTTGCCGCTCCGCCCCCACACATCAACCGCCTGGCACTGTTCCCTGACAAGAGCGCCTGGTGTGAGGCCAAGAACATCACACAGATCGTCGGGCACACAGGCTGCCAGCCACGATCCATCCAGAACAGGTCAGTACACACACACACACACACCATGGTGCAGGGCCCTACCCTCTCCAGACTCCACCCACAAATGAGCATTGCATTGGTACGCCTAATGAGAGACTGTAGCTCAGCGTATATAACAATACCTACATTTAGTGTTATTAATATTCACCCTAATGAGCGACTGTAGCGCCACCTCAGTGTATATCACAATACCTTAAAGATTATTATAGAGTGTTGTGTATTTGTTTATTCTATATATTTTAGTGTGTGTGTGTGTGTGTTTTGCAGGGCGTGTTTAGGTCAGTGCTTTAGCTACAGTGTACCCAACACATTTCCCCAGTCCACAGAGTCTCTGGTGCACTGTGACTCCTGCATGCCGGCTCAGACTCAGTGGGAGGTGGTGAGTGAGTTTTATTGTCCTTTTTTAATAATTTATATTTTATAATGGAGTGGTTTGGGGTTGGGGCTTGTTTATGGAATGGTAACAGAAATGGTGCAGATCATGATTTGCCTACCTGAGTTTGGGATTTAGTGGTTGGTTAGACTTTGGAGGAAGGGAATTGGGTCGGCCTTATCTATAACCCCAGGTAGACACTCACTGAACACTGGCTTTATGTTTATTTGGGTAAAATCAGTTTTGCAATTTACATGAACACAGTTTGTGTTTATATACCCAGGTTTAACATATTGGACTTGTTACGCTGATTATATTCAACAGATTACTTATTTGGTGTATACATAGATGTTGTGTTTAAAATGTATACAATTTTAAAGTTTCCTGTAGAAGATTTTTTTAATTATTTGAACAAATCTTTGCACGCAGATTGATTAAAATGACTAACTGATGTATTATATAAAATAAAACATTCTTCATTTAAACAGTAATTGAAGTGAATCAGTATTGGAACAGTGGTGGTCAGTGTGTGTATTATTAGTTCTGCAAGGTCAGAATTTCTCTTTTAAAACAAGAAACACATGAAAGTCCACCACATTTACTTCAGAGCAGTGTGTGTGTGTGTGTGTGTGTGTGTGTGTGTGTGTGTGTGTGTGTGTGTGTGTGTGTGTGTGTGTGTGTGTGTGTGTGGTGAGGACGTGTGCTGATTTATGAATGGACTGCAGCAGGTCTGAGTGGTTTTTATGAGGCTGTGTTGAAATGCAGCAGCTGGAGCTCCGCTCTGTACCTGACACACCACAGACCCCGCTCACACACAGCTCTTATACCTACCGTGTGTGTGTTCTGTTTTGAAGGGAGAGGGCAAAAGGTCAGCAGGCTTGTACTTTAGGCCATTTAAGATGGCACACTTTAAAAAAAGGTTTCACACTCATCATCAAAAAAAAAGTTGTACCCAGAAGGAATCCTCCGCCTGCAATGGTGTTGTGCCAGACTGTCATGGAGAATTGCAGCAGGTCATCTTCAGTGACCAGTCCTGCTTTGAATCTGTGTGTGGAGGTTGGTTTGTTGTCACACGTCACATTTCCAGAAGTCCTGGTGTGATGGTGAAGACTTTTGGTCTTCGTTACAGACACTTTGACAGCCCAACATTATGATAATGAGGTCCTGCAACCAGTGGTCCTACCTTTTCTGAACACACACTCCGGTGCTCTATTCCAGTAGAACAACGTTCATCCACAGATGTCAAGAGCTCGCCTTGGAGACACAGATACTATGCCATGGCCAGTTGCATCACCAGACCTATCCCTGGTTGAAAATGTCAACGCTCCACCCCTCCTGCACACTCAGCTGGAACTGCGTGAGAATATTCAAGCTGTATGGGATGGATTATCAGAGGACACCGTTAGGAACCTGTACAACTCCATTCAGAGACATCTGACATGTTACTTTATATCTGACACCATGCTGAGAGACATTACATCTGTATGTATAGATCAATAATCATTCATTGTTCCTGATAAGTTTTATCTTCCATCCCAATAGCACTGTACACACACTTCCTTCTGGGGGATAGGTTCCTTTTTTGAGGATGAGTCTTTATCACACCATTTTAATTATATGAAATTAATCATCCCCAATTCCCTAACTCATAATTAAAGTACTGGGTGGAGCTAAATCGTTCCACTGATCCACAACTCAATGACTGGGGTGCTTTAGACCAAGCCTGGAATTTGACATGGTGGCAGGAGTGTCATGTTTGTTAATCGGCCTCAGAGAGGCATATTCTATTGGCTGTACTTCACTGCATGGACTAGACAAGCAGTGTGTGCATTTGCACATCGGTGTTGGTAATGGGTGGAACTTAAATTTGCTGAATGTGTTCATTAGAAGGGGTTTCCACAAACTGTGATTTCCACAAGCTGTGGTTACACAGAATAACCACAAGATGGCTCCATATCCTTAATATAAGACAGGGTCTCACTTTGAACTAGGTTTTAATTCACAGCTTTTTAAATCTCTGTAGAAAAGCTGTGACCAATAGGACGCTCTGGATGCAATCAAATCCTCCTCATAGCAGTGTTCCCACATCCATTGTAAAGTTGTTCTGTAAAATAGGGGAGATACACATTGTACACACTGGGAACGATTACTCAGAAGCAGGGAAGGGTTAGTCACGATATCATGAAGTATCCAGCTTGTCAGAGTCATGCTGTCTGTATAAGACAGTAATTAAAATTCTTCTTAAAGTAGGACTGCAGATCAATCAGAAAGAGTGATCTCATTAACCCTATCATGCATGGTGGTGGACAGCTGGGTTTTTTTTTTCCAAATTTGGAAGGGCCATTTGGGAGGGTGAAGACAAGCACATTAAATGTTCTTAATTTTTGCATTTCATATGAAGACTATATGTGAAATTTTAGTAGCTTAGAATCTGAATATTAAAATATCTGGTACGTGTGACTGACCTCTTTAAGTACTTTTCTAATGTATTGGTGAATAAAGGTACGTCAAACTAGAAAAACAACCCGAAATATTGACACAGAGTTTTAAAGGTGATGACCACTGCATTCAGCACTTCACCTCAACTCAGCTTTGACTGTTTGCGCAGTGCATCATGGGTATGCATGCTGTGCATGCATATGTTGTGTTTCCCGAAAAATAGAGGCCTTTACTGCAACAAAGAAGGACAGATTTGTGGCTAATATTCCCTTCATTTGCAATGTGTTTATTTCTACTGTAATCTAAAGTGTGTGTGTGTGTGTGTGTGTGTGTGTGTGTGTGTGTGTGTGTGTGTGAATGCAGGTCACTCTGGAGTGTCCAGGTAGTGCAGACACACCGAGAGTGGACAAGCTGGTGGAGCGAATCCTGCACTGCAGCTGCCAGTCCTGCAGCAAGGAAGGTGGCCAGGAGGGGGCGCTGATGCAGCTTTTTCCCTCAGAGGGCGCCGCTGAGTCCCCATCAACTTCTGATACACACCGCACACATACACACTCACACACACACACAGAGCCTCACCCTCAACACGCTCACACACACTCCGAACCACACCCCCACACACACACGCCTGAGGGAGGATGATGTGTAAAGTTGTGCATTGTCCACCTTCGTCCGTATTGACTCCCTTCATACGCTGACCACCAAATGTTCGGGGACACCAAGCACTGATGTTTAAGTTTAATTTTCTGTCATTTTTCTGTCAAGTGAGATAAAATGTTAAACCTTAAAAAGATGAATTAAACAGCTGTTTGTAGACACTAGGGGGCGCAGCAGCTTGCTTGGGAATTTGCTTATCATTATCATTTGACGCCAGCCTCTCTTTATCCTATAATTAAACACTGCGCCTTTAAAACATGTGTAAGATATGTGTAAATGACTGGCTGCAGGGTATTGGGCCTCTTTATAAAAGCAATCCCACCTTGTAAAATACTATAAATGCATATGGGTGGAGCTAAACTGCTGTAGGCTGGCTAGACAGATGTATGCAAATGGGTTGTTTTTTTGTGACATCACAAAAACAGTATTTTTTACTTTTTTAAAGAGCACAGAGGGTGAACAGGATATTTTAGAACTGTAGTGAAGTAAGGACAATCCAAATTGTCCATGGTATCAGCCCTTTAATATTTTTATTAAAGAGCTCATATCATGACGTCGTCTGCTTCAGGCTGTGGAGTGTGTGGCAGTGGTGAATTGGCCACTTTATAAACCAGAAACAGTCATAATTCATTTTCTCTTTATCCATTACAATTAATCACTCAGAACATGTAAATGAACACTGTTGTAATTGGCTATCGTGTATTGTGCCTTATTTAAAAATCAGTCTAGACTGAACACTGCATATAACAATAGCATGTATTGGTGGAGCTACTCTGCTGTAGACATGGTAGCAATATGGAAATGTTTTTTTTTGTGACATCACAAACAGTTCAACTATATCCTTTATTTTCTGGTTTTGGACTGAACAGTGGACAGTATTTTGGAAGCAGAAGAAAGTGAGGGCCGCTTTGTGTTTGTATTAAAATCATATATGTAAATGAGGTCTCTTCTAATTGGCCATCCAGTATTGTGCCTTATTTAAAAAGCAGTCCAGACTGAACACTTATAACATCCACATGTACAGGAAGCGCTGAACTTAATCTTCCTTTCACCCTGATCTTTAATGGTCAGGACCCCACAGGTCCATCAAAGAGCAGGTATTATGTAGGTTCGGTCATTCTCAGCACGGAAGTGACACTGAGGTGTTGGTGTGTTAGTGTGTGTTGCACTGGTATGAGTGATATGACACAGCAGTGTCCGCTCACTGTCCATTCATTTAGATTCAAGTCAGAGACAGAAGCTCATCTTGTGTGCACAGCTTGTGTTGGTCATCCTCTAATCCTTCATCAGTGCTCACAGAATGCTGCCCACAGGACGCTGTTGGCTGGATATTTCTGGTTTGTGGACTATTCTCGGTCCAGAATTGACAGTGAGGAGTTTAAACACTCCAGCAGCACTGATGCGTCGGATCCACTTATACCAGCACAACATGATCAGTATGTTGTGAATGTAGAAAAAAGGAGGAGGTCATAATGTTATCATTAATCAGTGTATGCAATGTGTTTTGTGATGTCACAAAAATGGTTGGGGGGGGATAAATCAGATTTCCATGGTTTTGGCGCTTTAAAATGACTTAAAGGGCCCCTATGCAGACATTTTTCTGGCTCTGGCTGTGGACTGGATGGTGGATTTGGTTCATATCAAATGGCCTTACTCCAAGAGCCTTATAACCCTCAGAAACAATCACTGTAAACGGTTTTTAGAACAACAGCTGTGAGAACTTACATTATTAAAGGAGAAAAGTGGATTAAAGGGCAGATAAGGCTCTGTTTTAGTGAGTTAAAGGGTTAATATGGTACATTTGTGCAAACTGGCAAAGAAAATGTTCATTAGCGTTAAACTCATTGTGAAAAGCTAGGTATCCCCAAACATTTGACTGGCCATGTGAATCCTGCTGATATCCTCCATTCCACTTTTCCTTTAGTGCTGTGCTAAAAACCACTTTCCCTTTCTTCCCCTTTATTTCCCCCCTCTCTCTCTCTCTCTCTCTTTCTCTCTCTGCGAATTTAAAAGCACTTTTAAAAATAGCACTCTTGTTTAGGAGAACTCTTCTGCACCATACTGACCAATCACAGGCTGTCTCAGCTCTCTACTGACCAATCAGAGCCCTCCTGCACTCTCAGCAGGGGGGGAAGGCTGAATCGATGTGCCTTAAGTAGTACACACACACATATATACACACACTCACACACTCCTACACAGTGGTGGTGGACAAAGTGCAGTGAAAAATAGTGCAGAATATATCCTGTAACTCCAAAACAACCTCTGAAAGCTGCACTTCAGCTTTTCATGGTTTGAACAATTGAACAACATCCTGTATGTGCGGTGGACTGTATGTTCTAATGAACAGTCCAGGTGTACTTGTATGATGTACATTAGCTCACCTTAAATGGCCAGTCTCCTGCATTTTTATTGTTACTGTTTCAGAACTCTACTAACACGTTATAGTGACTTAATTTTTATGTGGTCTTGTTTAATTCCCTTAAAATTAATCACACTGTGCCTTTAAGACTGGTGTATGTAAATGAGCTCTGTTCCAAATGACCGTTCTACATAGTAGCCTCATTCGTAAAGCAGTCCCTGTGGAAACAATCCTTAAACCTTCAGTGTGAGTAGGTGGGGCTTAACTGCTGTAGACAAACAGACATAGACTGATACAGCTGTATCTGAAACTATCAGATACACAGTGTGTTAACTGGTATTAAAGATCAGCAGCAGTGTAGCTACTGAAACTGTATCAGAAACACAGTCTGGTAGCTGGTATTAAAGATCAGCAGCAGTGTAGTTGTTCAATCTGTTTGAGAAACAGTCTGGTAGCTGGTGTTAAACAGCACACTAACAACACTCTAGCAATGTAGGAGGAGGCAGGCTAACATCACACTAATGATTTTGGACAGAGGCCATAGCTGGAGTGCTAACACCACAGTAGTGATGTTTAAATAGGCCATGAGCAACCATGCTAATTCTGTGTTAATGATTCTGGATGAGTGCTGGAGCGTATGTGCTGACACAACACTAGTAATGTGGGAAGAGGCCTGTATTCAGCTTGCTAATTTTGCACTAGTGATGTTTGGGGGAATGATGCATGAATGGAATTGTGTTCGTTTTTGTGACATCACAACACATTTTTCATTGTCCTGTAAAGTTCTCAATTACCGTACAGAATACGACACTTAATTATGACCATAGTGCTGTTATACTGCTTTAATAATGCTCCACATTACCTCATTCACCCACTGTAGGTGAGAAAGCTGTGGTATCTTTCACTGGGCCTCAGCAAGAGCTCAATATATCACTCCAGTGTGGATGTTAATTAACACTCTGACGAGAGGTCAACATTCAGGTGAATTACGCAGAGCTGAGTGAAAATGATGTGAAAATAAACATGTAAACATCCGAATACCATTCCACCCACTGTCAGACATCTAACAGCTCCAGGGGAAGGAGGTTAAAGCACAGTAATAAATATAATTATTATAATTAGAATGTTAGAGTATTTAGTGTGTTGCTTTCTTACAATATATGGACAAACGTTTGTGGACACCTTGTCTAAATTACAACACAAACATGAAGCTTTTGGCACCATGTGTAATGCCAGGTGTGGGCTAGAGGGGTATAAAGACCCCCAGCATTGAGCTGTGGAACTGTGTTTTCTGGAGTGATGGTGCGCCATCTAATACATTTGGGATGAGCTGTGGAGTTGAGGAGCAGGTGGGGAGGTGATTGTCAAACATCCTTGCGTCAATACAATTTTGCTCTTGTTGCTGAATGCAGTCAAATCCCTACAGCAATGCTCCAACATCTACTAGAAAGCATTCATTGGACAGGAGAGACAGTTACAGCAGATTCTGTTTACCCGAACTGGGCAACTAAACCAAACGATCACACACATCTTACACATTTGTCTATGTAGTGTATCCTGCAATAATCTCATTTGTATCTTTTTTCAACTCTGAAATTCCAAAACCAAACCAACTGGATGAACAATTGCTAACTGAATTCTATTTACTGGTCAGAAGATCTGTCCACATACTTTTGGATACTGCATAAACTCTACTGTCAGATATTTTACTGAGAATGCCTCCACTGATCACAAAACTCTAATAAAATACTGTTACTTCTTTGTGCATGTCCACCACTGTCCACATACACAAACACACACACACACAGTTTTACATGTCTTATATGCAAATACTGAGCATACACTTGAGTATTAAGAGATATATGATATATATGCATCCATGAATGCACACAATCTACAAGCCCTCTCTCTCTCTCTCTCTCTCTCTCTCTCTCTCTCTCTCTCTCTGTCTCTCACACATACACACACATTCTGTGGCTTGAGTATTGAAGCTGTATGTCACTAATGTATGCCTCTGTAAACACAATAAATACATTAATCTGAGTGGGTGTATGTATTTCAGTTTTTAACAGCTATCTCTATTTAGTTTTAATTCTCATGCCATTGACTTTTGTCATTCAATGGGAATTGAGCTGCTTAGACATTAATCAAAACTGGAGCTTGTTGCTATCAACTTTGTTACTGTGATCCCTGTTACTATCAGCTGTTACCGTGAACCCTGTTACTATCAGCCCCTAAACTGTTGACCACATTACTATCGGCTCTGTTACTATCAGCCCTGTTGTTATGATAACTGTTACTATGACTCCAGTAACTTTCAGCCATGTTACTATCAAACCTGTTACTGGCAACCCCATTACTATTGGCTCTGTTACCATGATTCCAGTTACTTTCAGCCATGTTACTTTCAGCCCTGTTACTACCAGTTTTTTATTATCCAGCCTCTTATTGTTAACCCTGTTACTGGCAACCCCATTAATATTGGCTCTGTTACTAACAGTCCTGTTGCTATGATTCCATATTTACTATAGACAGTTAATATCAGCAATGCTCCTATCATCCCTGTTACTAACGACCCTGTTACTGTCAGTTCTGTTAATATCAATCATGTTAATGTCAACCCTGTTACCATCAACCCTGTTATTGTCAACCCCATTATTATCAGCTATGTTACTAACAATCCTGTTGCTATGATCCCTGTTACTATGAATCTAGTTACTATCAGCCATGCTACTATCAGCCTTGTTACTGTCAGCCCTGTTACTGTCAGACCTGTTACTATCATGTGTGGCCAGTGGTGCCACAGGTGTTCCAGGGGACTGGGGTTGTGGGTTGGATCCCTATATAGAGCTTACAGACAAATGACAAAACATTAATCTGTGGCACCATGTGTACTGCCAGGAGAGAGAGCTGAGGGTATAAAGGCAGTGTTCTCTGGAATGATGGTGCTCTATCTAATACATACAGAATGAGCTTTCCTTGAGGACCAGGTGGGAGCCTCCCAAAAATATACATGGTAGGAGAATTGGTCACTCTAAATTGCTTTGCATTCAATGACACCAGGCAGGCTCTGGATACACCATCACCCTATTCAGGAAGAAGTGGATAAAAAAAACAACTATCTCTTCTCTTACAGTCAGCTGTACTATGGTCAGCCTTTTTTACTATCAGCCCTGTCACTATTAATGAAACTCTGTTACTGTCAGCCCTGTTACTATTAACGCAGTTAGTATCAATCCTTTAATTACCAGGCTCATTATTCTCAGCCATGTCACTGTCAACCCTATTATCTGTTACTATTAACCTGGTTTATATCAATCCTTTCATTATCAGCCTCGATACTGTCAATCCTGTTACTGTCAAACCCATTACTATCATTCTTGGTTTTGTCAGTCCTGTTAGTATCTGCTCTGTTACTGTGAAACCTGTTACTATCAACTCTGTAATTATGAGCCCTGTTACTATCAGCTCTGTTATAACTTGGCAGGTCACAGAGCTGGCCATCATAGAAATGAACACTAGCAACACCAACAACACCCTTTGAACCATGTGAGATATCAAAGCACACAGCAGCCACCTATGACACCCTGCCATCCACCTAGAAACACTGGCCATACACCTCCAATGTATGAGCTGTTGACTTATTTCTGTTTGAGTCTTTAGTAGCAACCCAGGTAGATATTGGGTTTATAAGTTTAGATCTTAGCCCAAAAGCTCAGTGGAGTCAAGGCCTGGTTACAGTGTCCTCAGAATCGATGATCCCAGTAGATTTCTGGAATTTATTTGTTACCATTGTTGCATTGTTGGATTAAAAGCTCCAGTAGTTGAACATCTGTATTCACAACACTCTTTTATCAGCAACACACACACACACACACACACACACACACACACACACACACACACACACATACACACACAGTGCAGTATTGTAAATTGATTATAATGATTACTGACTTTCAACATGAAAAGGCCATCTGGTCACATTAGAGGACTGAACTGTGGTGCTGCCGCCATGGCAACCATAAGAGACGGACTGTAAATAGCCAATGCCCTGACTGAGCAGGCTGATGTGTGTGTTATGTGCCTTACTGTAAGAGCTGTGTGTGTGTGTGTGTGTGTGTGTGTGTGTGTGTGTGTGTGTGTGTGTGTGTGTGTGTGTTTGTGTGTGTGTGGTCCATTAGTGCTTGATGATGGTAAAGAGCCCCTCAGACACACTCAGAACAGTGATTATGGCTCAGAGAGAGAGAGAGAGAGAGAGAGAGAGAGAGAGAGAGAGAGAGAGAGAGAGCTGAAACATGAAAAAGAGAGGGAGGAAAGCAAGAGAGAAAGATAAAGGGAAATAGACTATGTGAGAGAGAATCACTTTATTAATTAGCATTAGTATTATGCAAATTACATGTTAACTGGAGCTTTCTTTTCCATTGTTAGCCATGTTAGCATCTGGCTCTGGCACTCCATTCACCCAGTGGACTACAGTATACAGTTCTAGCCACCAGGGGTCCTTGCTAACGTAGAGTAGGCCCTGGAGGCCCTGGAGGGAGGCATTGGCACCATAAGAATAATGTAGTATAATGTTAATAGAATATAGAATACAGAATTGATTGGCTTTTTGCTGTTTTATTTTGTGGTGTCACTATTGCTATAAGTCTTGTTACTAACAACCATGTTACTATCAACTCTGTTACTATCAGCCCTGTTAGTGCCAGCTCTGTTACTATCAGCCTTGTTCTATCATGTTTCTTTCACCTGTTACTATTGGTCCTGTTACTATATTCCTGTCACTATCAGCCTCTTACATAACCCTATTAATTTCATCTCTCACCTGTGGTCCTGCTACTGTGGTAATGTCACTCTCAGTTGTGTGGCTGAGTCAGTCTGTCACTATCCTCCTGGTTAACGACAGTCCACAGTTACTATCATTATCTTTATATATTCACCTGTTATAACTAGCCCTATTACATTTTGTCCGGTTACTCTCAGCCCTTTACCTTCAACCATTGTTGCCATCAGCCCTGTTACTGTCAGTATTATTATCAACACTGTTACTACCAACCCTGTTACTACACCATATTTACTATAGTATGTTGTTATCAGCATGTGTAATCAGCCCTGTTACTATCAGTGCTGTTACTGTCAGCCATATTACTATCAACCTTGTTATAATCAGCGATTGTAACTACCAGCCCTATTATTAATAAACTACATTCCTTATCAGTCCTGTTACTATAAGCCCTGTTACTATGAAACCTGTTACTCTCAGCCATGTAACAATAATTTCCTTTACCATCATCCCTGTTACCTTCAGCTGTGTTTGTTTTAAGCCCTGTTATTGTAAACTTATTGTATCAATGTTTTTGTTTAACTGAGCCCTGTTGCTCTCTCTGCTGTTGTATTTATCATTCTATTACTAGCAGGTCTATTACTTTCAGTAATGTTACTGTCAGCCTTGTTATCAACAGCGTTAAAGTAGAGGAGACACTCAGAGCATCCAGCAGGGGGCAGTGCGGCCTGCACATGCAAAACTAAAACACATCCACTTTATTCATTATGGTGTGGAGTGGAAACCAGGCTGGTGCTCACTGCTGGTGTGTGTGTGTGCGTGTGTGTGTGTGTGTGTGTGTGTGTGTGTGTGTGTGTGTGTGGATGTGACAAATGCTGCTAGTAGTGCTGCAGTGTAACACACTCTTTAATAGTGACAGCGGTTCTACCTAGGACTGGGTTTAGAAAATGTATATACTAATACCAAAATGACTTAAAATGAATCGAACAGACAATCAGAACCAGGACCTCTCATCATGATTGATGGAAGAATAAATTCTGGATTATAGCAGCAAATTCTAAAGGAAAATGTCAGGATGTCTGTACATGAGCTGCTTCTCAAGAGAAGGTGGGTCATGCAGAAAGACAATGTAATGCACACAAGTTGTTGCACCAAATAATGTTTAAAGAAGAATAAAATTAATGTTTTGGAATGTCTTGACTTTAATCCAATAGAACTGTTGCAGAATAATCTGAAGCAAGCAGTTCATTGGAGGAAACATCACAGAGGCTGAAGCTGTTTTGTATAAAGCAATGGGATAAAATTAGTACAGGAATAATCAACAGTTACCGGATATGTTTAGCTGCACACTTGATACTGAAAGGTCTTGTTAATTGGTGTTAAATCAGGTATGTTGGAAGCAGAGAAAGCGATGAAGTGAAAAATGTGCAGGCTTTTGATGTCATTTAACATCCTTGGATTTCTCAACACCCTTTGTTTTGTGCTTTTATTGGCTTTAAATAGTCGCTGTGCTTTCACTCTCAGCACTTTTCAGAACTCTGGTTTTAGAGTCGCCAACAGTTTAAGCTCTGAGTTTTCTTGCCAACTGTTTTTGGAGATTGCCAAGAAAAGCCTCAGGTCAGTGCTGGCTTGGCGCTGGCATGGTCCCTATGCATGAACTACAAAAATAACACTGTAAAGTCTGTAGAGTGAACGTCGATGCCTTATAAGCCCCCAACAAATATCTCACAGGTTTAACATCTGGACCTGTTGCAATTCTAAATCCAGTAATGTAAAAAGTGTTGTGACTGTAAGTTACAGGATGAGGAGGAAAAACCATGTTTCCAGAGAATAGACAGGCTCGACACAGGTTTTCCTGAACAAAGAAATGTATGACGCTTTGATATTGATCAGTCACGTAGTGTACAAACCACACCTACTAAAGGACTCCAGATTAGATAGATAGATAGATAGATAGATAGATAGATAGATAGATAGATAGATAGATAGATAGATAGATAGATAGTAATGTAATTATATATTATCATATAATTAATGTAATTATATAAACATTATGCAGGAACAATATAGGAACAATACAGTACCTACGAAGGCTCATTGAACCTGTCATCATGTACACATGTACAGTGTCTGAGCAGAAGATATGAATTTTACCCGTGCAAAGAGATATGAATAGAAGAATAATAATGTCCTGATTTCAAGTGAGTCTATTATTTATGTGTTGATGAAGTGCAATGATTGGAAAGGAGTAATAATATCCACCCAAAATTAGAGCCTGTCCTGTTAGTGGTTCAATGTGTGATAATGTCCTGACACAGTTAAGAGGAGTTGTACAGTGTGATCGCTGTTGGTACAAACAACCTCCTTTACCACTCCTTGCTACAGCGAATGAGTCTGTCGCTGACTCATTCAGCTCCACTCTGACCAGTAAGTCAGTCTGTCCAGGATATCAGTCAGTTTGATTGTCCTCTTTCCCACCACCACTTCAAAACTCTCCAATAAGCATCCAAGAACAGAGCCAGCCTTCTTGAACAGTTTGTTAATCTTCTTGGAACCTCCAGATTTGATTCAGCCTCCCCAACAAACTGCTGCTGCTGCGAAGAAGGCTTCCACAAAAACAGACTGGTCAACATTTTGCGGCACACATTGAAGCACCTCAATCCTCAAAAAGTAGAGTCTGCTCATCCCCTTCTTGTACACAGACTCAGAGTTTGTCCTCCAGTTCAATTTGCTGTCAAGCAGGACACTTTGTAGGCATCAACCAGCTCAACATTCTGACCCATGATGGTAGCAGGTCTGATTATGGTTTTCCTCCTTTTGAAGTCTATCACCATCTCCTTGTTTTGGTCACAATAAGGATCCGATGGTTCTTTGCACACCACTCCACAAAGATATTCACAAGGTCTTTATTTTAACCTTCTGAAGGTGGCAAAGGTCTGACCTGTACTGGAAGTCTAGTGTACAGGTTGATCTGACTGGCTGGTTCCCAACTACACATACTGGGCCATATGAGATGGTTTGGGTTAGGGTAGATGGCGCTCTACCCTAGATGTTGCTCTGTGTGATGCTGGCTAGAACAGTTATCTGTTGTATTTGTTGTGACAGCTAGGGACCTGCCGCTTTCCTCTGAGTATGCTGGCTGCCCTGCAGTGATGCAACGACAGCATCTCTTGAAAGTCGTGAAGTGTTATTAACCATGCCAGCATTATTAACCATGCTAGATATCTGTCAGGGTCTTGCAAGATATTGGCGATTACTCAGCAAACTCTTGGACTGTGACTTTCATAGCGCCAAGCAATGCTGATTTGCCTCTGCAATCTCTAGAAACAGTCTGTGACTGCTTTTTTTCTGAAAGAACAGATTGTCCAAATATCTATTAATGACCACCCTCACTTTCCTCTTCTTTAATCCCTTCTTCTTCCCACTCCTCTCTTTGTGAACGTCTAATTGAATTTCTGTAATCTCACGCCTTCTCTAATGTTCAAAGAGAGAGAGAGTGAGAGAGACAGAGAGAGACAGACACAGATTAAATGTCAAGATGTTCTTTTTCTTCTAGACAAATTGATCAGTTCCTCTAAAAAAATCCTGAGTGTAGAGAGAGCAAGAGAGAGAGAGAGAGAGAGAGAGAGAGAGAGAGAGAGAGAGAGAGGAGGGGCAGAGAGAGAGGCAGAGAGAGATTCTAAAAATCACTGTTATTCTCATGATAACATTCTCAGAAGAGACCATTACAGATGGTACTGTCGGCGCTTCCATTTCTGTTGTATTGTAAAAGCAATATAATGGAAAACCACACTTTCCATAGTTCATAAGTCTGACATGGTGTCAACGTTTCGATCAGCTCCACCCACTGTCCAAGTAAACTTCCAAACTGGCCTAGGCTTCTGAGGCTATAAACCTGAATAATTTTTAAGGAGAGCCAAACATATACTGCTGTAAGTTGAATGGGTGGAGCTAAACTGCTGTAGGCTGAATGAGCTCAGTGGGTAGGGGTCATTTCCCCTTCTCACCTTCTTGTTCTCTCATTTCTCTTTCTCCCCACTCTCCAACTCTCTCTTTGTCCTTCTCATCTCTCACACGCTTGAGTGTTAATCATGTAATCAGGCTCTCAACACCCAGGAATAATCCACCACACCATTATCCACAAGTGTGTTCATCTATTAGCTATTTCACCTTGCAGGACCACAGTGTGTCAAGATGTGATATATATATATATATATATATACACACACACACACACACACACACACACACACACATATATATATATATATATATATTTATATATATATATATATATATACATATGCAGTTATATCACCATATCCGTCCCTCTGTGAGGGGTCTGATCTTTACTGAACATAGTTCAGTAGTTCATTTACAGCAGGCAAAATACCCCATATGTTTAATGATACACACACACACACACACACAAACACACACACACACACACACACACACACACACACACACACACACACACACACACACACACACATACACACAAAATAAGAGTCAAAGGTTTGGACACACTGACTAAAAAGAATTTCTCCTGCTTTTGTTGGATTTGTTTGTCTCTACTGTCCATGGAAGGGTTTATACAAGGTTTGGGAGACTATGAACAGAACAGAAAAGTTTTTTTAATTTATTATATTTACATATTATATATTAAATTCATGCATAGTATCAGGAGGCAGACAATCACAGGTAACAAGAGGGCAGGGCTACAAAGGAGGAAACTGCAATTCCTGAGGCAAGTAAACCACCAACCCCCTGGAGCTGTCCCCAAAATCATGAAACACCATACAAGAAACAAGAAAACAAGAAGCAAACCAAACTAGAACTGAGAAACAGGTTCAGACCTGGAATAAGAACAAACAGAATCAGACTGGACAAGAGACAAGAAACTAAACTGACTAGAAGACATAACAGTTGAGACTGGAGGTGGAACATGGGGCGGCACACAAGACTGAACCTGGGAAAAAACATTGGACATGACAGAGAACTGGACCCAGGGCTGAACAACAGACAGGACACATTGGACAGGGGGCTGGACACAAGACAAAAATGAAGACTGAACAGGAGCCTGGAACAACAGTGACTGGACTGGGGACTAGACACTAGACTGGGCAAACAACTGATGACAATACATGGGCAAGGGAACAGGTACCAAAACATTGACAGGGACAGACACAAGAACAGCAACCTGTACAGGAATAACCAAGCTAGCAATGGGAAGAGGGATAGGAACATTAGCAGAAATAGGTAAAAAATTGGGCACAAATCAAAGGTAGGTAAGGGCCAAAGACTGTGAAGCTAGCCTGGGCATTGTTCTGGGGACTGACACAGGAGCAGATGGCCTGGGGATCGACACAGGGGCAGGGGTGGCGGGCGCCACAGACAGATGCACAGGGGCGGCTGGGACCACCGGCTCAGTCACAGTGTCCATATGTTTGTAAAGGGAAAGGGTCTATATGTATAAAATTATATCAGACATTAAGTTACAAAAAGTGGTTTTGCTCTTTTATTCACAATAGGTTAGTTCTTTGTTCATATTCACACACACACACACACACACACACACACACACACACACACACACACACACACACACACACACACATGCACACACACAACCCTATGAATCTTATGAATACAAAATGACAACAATAATGATCTTAGTAAAAAGGAAGAAAATGTTCCTCTCTCTCTCTCTCTCTCTCTCTCTCTCTCTCTATCTTTGTGTATGTGTGCGTGTGTGTGTGTGTGTGTGTGTGTAGCAATGGAATAAAGAAAAGCTCATTAACATCTGCTTCTGGCATCAGAATGACAGCAGCTCCATTAGCCTGTGTGTGTGTGTGTGTGTGTGTGTGTGTGGTGGAACTTGATTTAAAAAGCAGAATCATTTTAAAGCCCCTCATTTTAATCCTAACACACATTAATGAATGCTCAGATATAGTGCTCCCACATTTCCCCCCAAACTCTCACTCTCTCTCTCTCTCTCTCTCTCTCTCTCTCTCTCTCTCTCTCTCTCTGTCTCGCTCTCTCTCGCTCTCGCTCTCTCTCTCGCTGATGGGCTGGTCAGAGCACTGAGTGTGTCAAACGGGACGGTGTGTTCAGACACTGATCAGCAGCTAAAGCAGGTAACACACTTTACTCAGCTTAATGCTCTAATACTGCAGTGTGTGTGTGTGTGTGTGTGTATGTGGGGGAGTAAGTGTGTGAGTGTGTGTGAAGGGGGGTGTATTATGGTGTGTTCTGTAATACTGTAGTACTGTATTGTAGTACTAAAGTATGTACTATAGTACATACTGCATTGTAACTGTAGTACTGTAGTGTACACTTCAGTACTGTGGTTGATAGTGCAGTACTATTGCATGTGCTGTAATATATACTGTAGTATATGCTGTCATATTGTTTTATAGTGCTGTAGTACTGTACTGCTGAAGTGTGTACAATAGAACTGTAGTGTTTACTGTGGCGGTGTAGTGTGTACTATAGTACGATTTTGAGTACCACAGTTCAAAAGTGTGTGAATACTATAGGAAATACTTTAGTTCTATATTGTGTACTGTAGTACTGCAGTGAGTACTGAATCACTTTAGTGACTACACTACAGTTAGTGAGTACTGTAGGTCTATAATGTGTACTATAGTACTGTGGTGAGTATTGTAGTACTGTAATATGTGCAACAGTACTGTGGTGAGTATTGTATTGTGTATTGTAGAACTGTGGTCCTATAATATGTACTATGGTACAATGGTGAGTTTTGTAGTTCTATAATATACGATATAGTACTGTCGTATACTGTAGCCATATAGTACAAACATTAAAAAATGCATATACAGGTCTGTGTGTGTGTGTGTGTTTGTGTGTGTGTGTGTGTGTGTGTGTGTGTGTGTGTATGTGTGTGTGTATGTCTGAGCATAAGCATTAAGATGATTGACCTCTGGGTGACACATCAGTGACAGGGTGAGGAAAGTGTGATCAATCCCTAATCAATGGACTTAAAGCAAGATCTCTTTCTCTCTCTCTCTCTCTCTCTCTCTCTCTCTCTCTCTCTCTCTCTCTCTCTCACACACACACACACACACACACACACACACAAACACACACACACACACACACACACACACACACACACACACACACACTCCTGTCGCTCATCTACTCTGTCTCTCTCATTGACACAGATAATTTTAGGAATTGCTCCGCCTGCGTTTCTGACTTATTTATAATTCAGAGATCTGAGAAACACTAAAGCGCTCCATAACGCAGCCAAGTTAGCGTGAAGCCTGAGCGGCAGCATGACACAAACAACACAAAGACACAAATCACACACACACACACACACACACACACACACACACACACACACACACAGGACAGTTGTTCAAGCATGTAATTAGAGCTATTTTATGTGCAGCCTATTGTGCAGAGAAGAGCTGCTGTTATTCAACAATTCAGAGGTTTTTTAAATGTTACTACACTGTATGTGTTTTATCCTGTGTTACTGTTTAACCCTTTAGAATTTTCTATATTTCTGCATAAATTTGACCTAAAACACGTGCACATTTATTGTTTGAAGAACATATTCCAATATTACCTATCTGTGAGGGCACAATTATGTGAACCTTTGCTTTTAGTATCTGGTGTGACCCCCTTGTGCAGCAATAATTGCAACTAAAAATTTCTTATAACTATATGATTTCTCCTGCACTAATTTTAGCCCATTCCTCTGTACAAAACAGCTTCAACTGTTTGTTTCAGGTCCTTCCACAACATTTCTGTTGGATTAAGATCAGCACTTTCACTGGGTTGTTCCAAAACACGAACTTTATTCTTCTTTAACCGTTTTTTGGTAGAATTAATTGTGTGCTTAGGCTTGTTGTCTTGGTACATGGCCCACATTCTCTGGAGATTCAGCTCAACATGTCTTGATATTTTCCTTTAGAATTTGCTGATGTAATTCAGAATTCATTGTTCAATCAATGATGGCAGGCTGTCCATGCCCAGATGCAGAAAAACAAACCAAAACCCTGATACTACCGTCATCATGTTTCACAGATGAGGTTATTATGCCAGTATGCAGTATTTTCCTTTCTCCAAGCATACTGCTTCTCATTTAAACAAATCTAAAATCTATGTTGGCCTCATCTGTCCATGAAACATTGTTCCAATAGACTTCTGGCATTTTCCCTCCGATCTTTAGCAACCTGCAGATGGGCAGTGAATTTCTCTTTGCAACCCTGCCCACACCACTGTTATTTAACGTTCTCCTGGTGGTGCACTCATGAACATTAATATTAGTCAATGTGAGAATGACTTAGATGTTTCCTTGGGTCCCTTTGTGAGCTTGCAGATTATTACACGTCTTACTCTCTGGGTGTGATCTTTGATGGTGGAACACTCATGGGGAGGGAAATAATGGTTTGAAATTCCTCCTTTTGTACAAAATCAATCTGACTGTGGATTAGTGAAATGCTCAACTCTTTAAAGACCAGGATTTTCCATCCTGATGAGCATCAACATCTCTTCTTCTGAGCTCCTCAGAAATAACCTTTTCTTTGTGCCATGATACACTTCCACAAACATGTATTTTGAAGATCAGACTTTGATAGATCTCTGTTCTTTAAATAAAACATGGTGCCCACTCACACCTGATTGTCTCCCATTGATTGAAAACACCTGACTCTAATTTCAGCAATATGGAATAAGATTTTAAGAACTATAAATGATAGTGTGGATCGTGTGAACATTATAGAGCACACCTATGCTTCCTGGAGTGTATTACAGCCTGTCAGGATGGGCATGTGGATCATATGAGCCATATAGAGCATTATAGATTGCTGACTGCAGCCCTGTAGTCCGATCTGGGGTTATTTCTCGATGCTGTGGTCAGAAGTAGAGTTTTTGGAGAAAGGCCGGGAGTACTGACCTTGTGCTGGGTTAATGCAGTCTCCTGATGTTTGTCTTTTTGATGGATTGTTCAGTCTATGACTGTCTGGAACGTATTGTAAATGGAGTGCAGTTTAGCTGTATTTTGTGAAATATCTGCAATTATCAGTGTATTCATCTCCTAAAAGAGTCACTTTGTCTGGAAATGCTATTTTTAACAGGACTCTGTGGACCATATAAGCAAACATGACCCTATTGGCACCATGCTTGATGCCATGCAAAGGCTTGAGGGGTATAAAGCCCCCCAGCATTGAGCTGTGGCGCAATGGAACTGTGTTCACTGGAATGATGGAGCGCCGTCCATTACTTCTGGACGGGATGAGTGGTGATCATCCAACATCCTGACATCTTAAGCATTCCCATCACTTCACCAATGAGGAATGCAGTCTGATTTTCAAACCGTTTGGTGCATTTACACCAACAAAAATACACTCCCCTCTAAAATCCATTTATTTTTGCAGCAGATTGAAAACATTTGGGTTTGACATTAAACGATGTTAATGAGACAAATTATCAATATTTCAGCTTAAATCCAGGTATTTACATTTGATACACAGTTCAGAAGATAGTTCCTTTTGTCTGAACCCAACCTGTTTTTTCATGAGAGCAAAAGTATTGGAACAGGTAAATGTAAAATAGATTAAAGTGAATAAGACTTCATATTTAGTTGCAAATCCTTTACTTGCATCAAGCCTGTGACCCACTGACATCACTAAACTTTTGCTTCTTCTTTTGTGAGGCTTTTCCAGGTTTTGTTTGGGGAGTAACTCTCTTCAGTCTCCTCTTTGGCAGGTAAAATGCAGCTCTATAGGGCAGTCAAAACTCTTCCACTTCTCACCCCTGATGAACTCTTCTATACATTTGGCAGCATGTTTTGGGTCATTATCTTGCTGCATAATGAAGGATCTCCTAATCAGCTTGGCTGCATCTTCCTTAAATTGACAGACAAAATGTTTCATCATGCGTCACATCATCAATGAAGATTAACCAGCCCCTCCCAGAAGAAACCATGCAAGCCCAAGCCATGACACTACCTCCACTTTGTTTCACAGATGTTTTGGATCATGAGCAGATCATTTCTCCAAATTTTTCTTTTCCTATTATTCTTGCTAATTAGTGATTTGCATCATCAGCCTCTGTACTTTTGTTCATGAACTCTTCTGAAACTGATTACGATACCCTCACTGCTGCCCCCTGAAGGTTGTTGTTGATGCCACTAACAGTTGTTTTAGGATCTTTCTTTACAGCATTTACAATGTTTCTGCTATCAACTGCTGTTATCACAGAAATGGAGGGCATTGCTCAGCATCAGGAAATGGAAGTGAGATGATGGTGGAGTGTATAGACTACATGGATCAACTTTTGCCAATAACACATAGATGAAGACAATTGGTATGCTATCCTTTTGTCGACCAGAGGAGGATGGGTTCCCCTTTTGGAACAGAACCTGTTCCACATTGGTGGAAATTACCTAACAGGGTACTTCTGGTGTTTCTACCTGTGTTTTCTTCATGAACTCCCAGCATACTGGTCCTGTAAATGGTCAAGCTGGTTAAGGTGGCTGACCAGCTGATTGACCAGCTAGTATGACCAGCATGACCAAGGTCTCTCTCTTTTCTCACTCTCTCTCTCTCTCTTTCTCTCTCTCTCTCGCGCTCTCTCTCTCTCTCTCTCTCTCTCTCTCTCTTTCTTTCTCTCTCTATCTCGCTCTTTCTCTCTCTCTCTCTTTCTCTTTCTTTCTCTGCAGGATGTGTGGTGTGGAGGTGGATGACAGCGTGGAGGATGATCATGAGGTCGAGGATGAGTTTGGGTTGTGTGAGGGGGTGCATATGTTGCCCCCACCTGTGGCACGCTGTGATGGGAGTGTGTGGGGGTCCAGGCGTGGACGCTGTGAGTGTATGTGTTGGGGTTTAGGGCTGGCCCTCTGGAACCTGGCGCTTACCAGTGTGTGTATAATGCTGATGGCCGGAGTATTTACCCTGGTGCTGCTGCCTGCTGTCCTGCTGCTCTACACAGGTTTCCTCTGCCATTCACGGGTGAGACCTAAAACACAATTGTTATATTATCTATCTTTGTAGCCCCACCCATTCAGCCTACAGCAGTTTAGCCCAACCCATTAAGCCTACAACAGTTTAGTGTCACCCATTCAGCCAACAGCAGTTTAGCACTGCCCATTCAACCTACAGCAGTTTAGCCCCACCCATTCATATTGCAGTTGTCAGGAGTGTTTCAGCTCTGATTCCTTTTTATGAGAATCAAGGGCAGCCAATCAGAGCACAGCTAATTTACATAAATCAGTCATAAAACAAAAGTAATACAAACAGTCATTTTAATTCTTTGGGGGTATAGAGATGAAATAGAGTTTAAGATATATAGCCCCTGCACACACACACAGACACACACACACACACACAGGCCTTTTCCATCAAAAGAACTCTGGTTCTTGAGCTGATTCCTTTCAGGCTTATAAGAATCTTGGTGTTTTTTAGGGGACCAGTCGGCGTTTACACCAGTTTTAGTCAGGGGCAAAGCCAGGGGGTTCAAATTAAAATTAACTTTCGGCCCTCCCACCCACATCAACCAATGAATATGACTTCAGTAAATTTGTTTGGTAAGATATGTGTGATATTGTAATGAATTTTTTATTAGTTTGAGAATAAAAGTGTAATCTGTAATATTATTATGTTTTTAATTGTATTTATCTTTTTTAGATTTATCACCATTTAAAAATGCACTAATTTCACAACTCTTTTAGAACTTTTATTTATTAGTTTAGGAATACATGAACAAAGTTTATCAGTTTATCACGTGGGTCTTTGTGATGTAAGCTTTCACTGCATTTATAGGTACATGAGTGAGTGACCAACACTAAGACTAAAACTTGCCACATAAGAAATAAGACATCAGTTTCTGTGCCACCCCTGTGTGTCTGGCTACCCCTATGAAACATTTCTGCCTCTGGAACTGAGAATACATCACAAAATTAATTGAAACCTATTATTCTTTGGTTCCTGCTGCGAACAAACTTTTCAGGTTTTTGGTGGACATGCTCAGAATGTTTCAGAATTATATTCACCACAAACTAGAATGGAACCTGTTCCATGTTGATGGAAAGGCCCTCCCCCAAACACACACACACACACACACACACACACAATTTGTTTAGTGTTTATCAGCTTTTAATTTTGATTCTAGCTTGAGAATTTCAATTCCCTTCAGCATCTGTAAATTGGATTCCAATGAACTGCTGGACTGTGTGTGTGTGTGTGTTTGTGTGTGTGTGTGTGTGTGTGGCAACTGATTGGCAGCCCAGAGGTTTTATTGGCAGCTTAGGGGCCAGTTCTTATCTTGAAGCTGTCACACACTACTAACTCTCCCCTCGGCACCCACACACACACACACACACACACACACACACACACACACACACACACCATACTAACCCCCCACCTCAATCCTTTCAGGTTCTTGCATCCCCATCAGCTATCTGCCATTACCTTGACGACAACAGTTGCTCCGCCCTCATCATCCTTGGTTTTGTGATGATGTCTCCACTGGTCGTGATTGCTGCAGCAACATTCTGCAGCCTGCTCAGGCGCTTCCGTCTGCTGCTGTACTTTCAACCAATCTCGGGAGCCTGGTACAGAGGACGGGGGTTCAAATGGAGGCGGGACTTCCATGCCTGGGTGTGACTGGCCTGGGTTCAATAATCCTAGGACAGTTTTTTGTCTGTTACTCCCTGCTGAAGCTTTGCCAACCAAACTCTGACACCGGCTCACATCCTGTTACAGAAGACACTCATATCCAATGTTTAGGACTATGAATGAGCCGGACAACCAAACACGTAACCTAGAGTGTTTCCATCCCTGTTCGAGGTGTTGACGCGCCAATGTGGTGATGGTTAAAGTGATAGTTTGGCCTTACCTCAACTCCAAATGTAGTCAGTCAGCCAGGATATGTTTGGTCCAAGTGTAGGTTTACACCTGACAGAGTCAGCTCTACCTACTGCCTTTATATATATATATACACTCACTGACAAAAAAATAAAGCAGCAAATATGAGTTGTTGGAATTGAATGAATCTTTCTATGTGTAAATGTAATTATGATATATGTAAGTGATTACAATATTAGAGGGAAAGGATATGTTTATGGGGGATAACTGTACAAATGAATGGAGGCTCTTGTAACCTGTTGGACTTCTGGATACAAAATAAGATCTGTTTGAGCATGGAGGCCTACAGGTTCCTTATGGCATCCTGCAGCACATTTGTCCACAGACGTTGCAGCTGGGCCTGTGAATCTTGCACACTCGTAGGTTGCCAAATCGGGTGTCACAGCTGCTTCCAGTGGTTATTGGCGATAGATCTGGCAACCGGACAGGCCAAGAAAATGTTGCAATCTGGTGGAAACATTCCTGGGAATGCTGAAAAAATGCCTGCTGGAGCTTCTGCACATATCAGAGTTGTTAGTGTGCCTCCTATCACTACTAGGGGTGACAGACTGTTTTGCAATGACTGCGATGACCAGCAGTTGGGGCAGTGTGTCACTCCTAAACAAAGGCAGGGTTGAAGTGGTAACCCAACCATCATCAGCCCCAAACAGAACCTGGATTCATCACTAATGATGATAAGTTTCCAGTCTGTAGTTGTCCAGTTCTCTCATTCACAACACCACTCCAAATGAAGGTGATGGTGGCTTGGTTACAATAGCCTAAATGGTGGCCAAATGACCTGCTTCTTCTCTAAGTCCAATGATGCAAAAATCTCAAAAATCTGTCTGCTGGGCAAAATGTCTTCGAGCATGTCGTAGAAGCATGTCTAACAGTCAATGATGACTCACTAAGAGGTACACATTTTGGAGGGCAGTGGCACTTTACATCTTCTTGTGCCAAAACCTGGTGTCTATTCAGACTACTCCTATAATCATTTACATATCTGTCTGAGGCAGATTGCAGCTGTCTTGCTACGATTGCAGCAGTTCTGCCTGGGTGTGTTTTTTTGTTGGTGAGTGTATACATAAAAAGTGGGATAAACTTAATACCCTTGATTTCAGATACAACAATGAATGAGCAGGTGTCCCAATACATCTGTTCATATAGTGTATATAAGGTCAGGCACCATAAACATCCTGGATGATTGACTGCATGCAGGTTAAGGGGGAACTGTGCTGAGGTCAGTATAAGGTCTGGTGGTAGATTAAGGATATGCCAAAATTGCTGTGCTTTGCTTTGCTTTGCTACCAGTATTTCAGTAGCTGCAAGTCTGGTGATAAGCTACAAAGCTGGTCACAGTACAGTAATCAGGAGCCGGACATTACCTCCAGTGTTATTATTTTTAATTTTTAGTTAATTTGTAATTGAATTTGTTGTTATTATGTTTTCAGTATTTAAGTGTATTTGTAAACACAGCTATACAAACAGGTGTTTTGTAAATACAACACAGAGTGTAATTATGATACTGAAACTCAGTGCTGAGCACAATCCATCCACATAGACACATACCCACCCACCCACCCACACACACACACACACACACACACACTACCTTGTCATTCAGGACTTGTAAATAATAATATACATGTCTGCTAAACTGATAGGGAGAAAAGAAAGTGAAAAGGTTTGGGTCTTAATATGCAATGAAGAGGGATTTTCACACCATGTCCGATTTTTCAAAAAACAAAACAAAACACATCAAGTTATTTATTAACTATTAAGTGTCTTTAAAATCCAATGTAAGTTATGTAAGGACTGCATTGCACAGGCTGAACAATCAGAGCTCTGTTGTTATGGTTATGATCCTAACAAATAAGCATTATGACGGTGGCAGAATAGTCTGTAAATTTTAAGGATTTAGATCTTTGGTGAGAATGTGTAATTACACCAATCATAAGGAAGACTACTGTTAAAGCATGTGTCATGGTGCAGTCTCCTTTCAGAGCAGGTAAATCTGATGATCGCAAGTCTACGTGGAAATGTCCCCAATTTTCTCCTGCAAATTTAGACGTGCCAATTACCCAATCATATGTGATGCTCCCAATGGTAGGGGGGAGAGGATAAGAACATGCTTCCTCCAAGAGATGTGATGTCGAACTGCCACCATTTGCATCTTTGCCAGACAGCCATCACACTTGGAGGAGAGCCAGATCCCCGGTTCTGGGGATGCAACCTGCGTCAACCAGCATCACACTGAGTATGTGATGTGGGGAGAGAACAACATCTACCCACCCAGTGAGGGAGAGCAGCCCAGCTATCAATTGCGAGCAGCATAATCCGGGATTCAAACTTGCAATCCTCGGATCATAGTGGTAGCGCCTTGGCCCACTGTTGTCCTTCTTATCAGCAGAATAATAGCAACCTGTTCAGCAAGAAAAATCAGTATCATTTTTCAATTCATAGATCCTTAGATCTGCTATTTGCAGGAAGCTACATGCTGGTATTCTAGGCTTCATAACTACAGACATAATACACATATCATAGCAAACTACAAGACCTTCTATCTATCAACATGTCATCAACTATCAGTGAGAAATCCAGCTCGTTAAAATCCCAGTTAGAATACCAAAGCAGCCAGCCATGTTTACTGCCCTATGTCCTCCAGTCTCTGCCTCAGTGTAATGAGTGATCAAAGTCAGCAAAGTTAATGAATGATCCATAAAATAAACAAATCTGTTGGTTACTCACAAAATGCAAGCTAGCTAAATAAATCATTTCAGGTGGGACGAAGCCTGCCCTGCTCTCTTTTGGCTTACTAGCTCTCATGAGTTCTAATTCATCACTCATCAAAGAATAGTTGCACCCAGAAGGAATCAACTGGTTGCAATGGTATCATAGTCTCTCAGAGTCGCACTTTTGTCTTGGAGGAGATGACCAATACATCTGTGATACTGGAGGTACTGTGGTCAGTGCAGAGATCAACAGTTTGTTTTCATGCGTCACATGTTCAGAAGGCCTGGTGTTATGATGTGGGCTGCAATTTGGTATGATGCCCCATCCCTTTTGGTCTGCATTACAGGCCAATGTCACATTAATGTGGTCCTGCAACCAGTGGCCTACCTTTTCTGAACACACAATCCAGTGTGCTATTCCAACTGGACTGCTGCTGTCTCAAGAGCTCGTCTTGAAGACACAGATATTATTCCATGGTCAGTCACATCTCCAGACCTATCCCTGAATGATAATGTGCTCTTGGATGCTCTATCAACAATCCACCCCTACCGCAAAATCTGCAGCTGAGTGAGAATATGCAAGCTGCATGGGATGGATTATCACAGGACACCATTAGGAACCTCTACAACTCCAAGCTGAGACATCTGGCATGTTGCTTTAAACCCAACACCATATTGAGAAACACGATTTGGGTATCTGTAGATCAATAAATATTACCCATATCAGTCAAAATCATTTATTGTTCCTAATTATCTTCATTATCCTACCCTGTAGGACATTGTTTGTTCTTGGTGTGAACATGCCTTAACACAGCTAACAAACCAATACCTTTTAGCAATTTGCAAAATGCTAACAGCATACCTATAGCTGTGAATACAACAGCAAAATGATTTACTTTAGCTGTAAATAGGCATACATTTTTGATGATAGTACTGGTGTTTGGAGGCAAAAACATTCAGCAGCAACTCTTGTGAAGAGGGCAGGATAGCACTCGCCAAACTCGCCATAACCCAAGAACTCGC